>VXBP01002016.1:564705-701948 GCA_013400115.1 Rhinopomastus cyanomelas | reverse complement strand
CCCGCGCCCCGCTGACAGCCCCGCTGACAGCCGCGCCGCCATTTAACCCTCCCCCCGCCAGCGCCGGAGGTGAGTGAGCGCCCGGGCACGATTCCCCTGCAGTCCCGTCCCGGCGCGACAGAGCCGCGGGTAGCGGCGCGGAGGTGAGGAGGGGTGGGTCGGCGCGGGGGATCCCGGGGCGCGGGTGAGTCAGCCCGGGGCGGTGGGGATGACGAGGGGCGGTGGGGATCGCGAGGCAGCGGGACGGGCTGGCCTGAACCGCGGGCCGGCTGCAAGGGGCCGTGACCGGACGGAGCTGCCGGGTCGCGGAGTTTTCGGCAGCACCGGTGTGCCCGGCGGCTCCGGATTCTCCCGGTGAGCGACCGTCCCGCCGGGTATTGGGAGTCCTGACGGGGCGCGGGCAGCGCCGACACTGAAATCGTTGCGGGTTTGTCACTGTGACAAGTAGGATTAATTTTCGGGTGTTTCACTGCCTTCGGTGATTTGTTCTTCATGTCAGCGGGCGAAGCCATGCGGTGGTTCCGCACCAGAACCCGTGTGAAGCGCGGGGGCACCTTCCCAGTTCGCTCTTCAGGAGCGGTACTTCGCGTTATTTCGGACCCGCTTCTCCAGCGTGTCCCTCGTTATTTCATCTCTGCGGTATCACATTCCCCGTACTCCTATCTTTAACATAAACTCCACAAAAAGGGGAATTCCAGAAATAGTGAATCTTTTTAATGTTTTGGTTTTTTTTAAAAGACTGGCTGACTGCATTCCATCCCTTATGCCGTAACAGATGATCTAATGTATTTAATTCTTCATATTCGTCGTTTGCCATTGCTTGGATGCCTTCCCAATTCTCCTTATGCTTAATAAACTCGTTTTCGCTGTACATTTTCCAAAGTCAATCTCATCCATATATTTGCAGTCTCCTGACACCCCTGGGTTTCAAAGAATGAGTATTGCTGGCCGGCCAGCTCTGGAATTGCTGAGTTGATATCAAAAGGAGCTGAGAAATCCCAGGATTTTGTGAGATCATACCCCAGATCTTGATGAAAATAAGCTTTACCAGCTAATTATCGTTTTGTTTGTTGGTTGGTTGGTTGGGTTTTTTTTACCCTTGCACACACAGACTCTGGTGCAGGCAGTTTCTGCCCAGTGAATTTAGATGTGTAATTTTAGTAAAATCATTATCTGATAACAATGCAAAATTGTCTGATGTGTAAATAAGATCGAAGGATGCCTTTGAGGATGTCTGCTCTAGCCCCCTGCTGTGGCAGGCATCGCAGACAGACTTTTCTTGCAGAACTCAGTATCGTTCCAGGAGTGGCATATTTTTGGCCCTGACCACTCTGAGTGGCCAGCAGTGATTAGATTTCGATATGTGTACCTGAGGTGCTCCCCGTTTAATGTCAGAGCAGGAGGATTATATGGGAAATTCTGCGATTCCCAGCAGGTGGTAACACTTCAATGGCTGCCTAATCCCATTGCAATAAGCAAATGCTGGTTGAAAATAATTATCTCTTTCCTTCCATACAGATAAAATATCTTAAAATTGTGGAAACGTTGCAGATAAATGCTGGTTTTTTGCTGTTTATGCTGCTTGGTGTTCCTTGAGTGAAATGGAGGGAAGACTTCAGGACTTTCAGGCTTTTCTCTCTCTAGCCTCTCAAGCATAACCAGAATTGTGCAAATTTTGGGTTGCAAATATGACTGAAAAATGTTTGCTAATCGACAGCTGTTAAGGACACTGTTTCTCATCTGGGATTGTATTTTCCCTCTTTCACATGCTGGCAACATTTTGCTTGCTTTAAATCCTCCCAGACCCTGGCTGATTGCTGGGTCCGTTGGGGTGGCTGAAGTAGGTGCCACTCCTCTGGGTAGTGCTTAGGGGTGATGGAGGCTGGCTTTCAGATCAGTCCTCAGTCTGATGCTCCATCTCCTTGCCCCCCTTATTCCTTCACTGAGCCCTTCTCCCACCTTGCTTTGCTTGGGGGAGAGGGAGGTAGCAGGGCTGTGCTTGGAGAAGAGGCAAGTGAGAACAGGCCTTTTTCTCAGATCCTGCAGGAGGATGGATCTAGGGCAGAGGAGGGTTCTTGAGGGGGATTTGCAAAGAGAAATAGGAGGATTGAAGGTAGGTACCCATGGCCTGCAGTGAAATACATCAGTGGCACTCCCCTTGTAGTGAATGAGGACCCAGGGCACACCAGTTTCTAGCAAATGTATGTTCTCCTGAAATTTAGTGCTTGGTCATAGAGTAGCTGATTAATTCCTGGTGGCCCCTTCTTAACTGCAGGGCTTATTTGTCTCTCGCTTCTGAACAAGGAGTAGCTGCTGAGTCCTGTGCTGTTGTGGCTGATGAAGCTGGTAACTGGTTAGCTGTGCTAAATCAGCAGTTGACAGCACTGAGAAGAGGTGGCTGGTTTGTCAAATGTCCTGTCAGCTCTCTGCCCTTGAATAGTTCTGCAACAATTTCTGGGAGTCATAAATGGCTTGTGGTTTGTTGTTGTTTTGGGTTTGGTTTTTTTTGTTTTGCTTGTAAAACCGACCTGATGGTAAAATACTTTATAATTTCAATGATGTAGGGAAATAGGGATGTTACCTGAATAAGTTATAGGTGACTCAAATAGCATGTATGTCATCTAATATTGGTTCTCTATTTGCAAAAAAGTATTGTAAGTTATAGATTTTATGTTTAGTACTTAAATAGTTCCTGATACTGGGGTGCCTGTAATCCTTGTGGTTCATGGTAGTACCTGTAACCGGATTGTGATGTGGAGAGCTATGACACAGGAAAACTGAGAGATGTGACCAGGATCACACAGGAAATCTGTTGAAGAGCAGTGACTTGAAGTTTTCCTGTCATTTGTGTTACACACAAGCCTCTTGGTCTTCATTTCCAAGGAACTTTATGGCTTATCCTCTTCTCATCTGTTATTTCCCATTCCCCTTTGGAGAGGAAGTGCTTCCACCTCTAATCAGCCCATAACACCATCCCTTGGAAGAAGAAAGCATCTTTTTATTCTGCTGTGTCTCTCACAGTAGAGCCTTAGTCTGTGCCTGTCCACAAGAGCAATAAATTAAAAAAAGCCAATTATTCAAAGTCTGATAGCCTTCTCAGCTCAATCAGTTTTTCAGCACATTAAGTTAATGAACTTGAGTTAGAAGATCTGAATAGAGGAGAAACCATTTAAGATGGACTGTCTGTCTTGAAAAGCAAAAGTTTATGTGATTATGAAAGGTGGAAAATGAATGGAGAAGGAGTCAGGAAGCAAAGACGTGGAGAGTTTCAAAGAAGACTTGAAAATGAGAAGAAATACGAAAGAATTTGGTGTAGGGAACACTGACAGAGGAGGAGAGAAATCTGAACTGAGCTTTGAGGCCTGAAGTGGGAAGAAAGGAGGGAAAACTGAAGGCGAGGCAGTGGGGCAAGAGGGGAGAAGGAGAGGGACCAATACCACACCAGAAATGGTGCAGACATTATTGCGTGCAAAGCTGCTGTTAGAACTGAGCTAGCAAAGGTACAAAAACTCTGGGAGGCTTCATGGAAGTGCTTTTCACTGGAGTTTTGTTCAAAGGTAGGTCTGTATAGCAGCCAGAACCCTGAAGGAGCTGTGTGTGAGGTGGGAGGGCTCCCACTGCAATACAGTGACAGCAGAGGCTTGTGGAGGGTAAAGTAGCCCCAGGCTAGGCTTCCAGAAGTACCTGATCTCACCAAGTGGAAGTTAGTTTTGGTAGCATTTCAAATGCTCCAGTTGTAGCCTGGGTGTTGCCTGCACTGCGTGTCAGAGTCTTTTCCCCAGCGAGCCAAGATAACACAGAGGGAAGGAGGATTTGGTCTGACAAGCAGTTGGCATTACCGGAACACACAAGGACCCTGGTTCTGGGCTCTGTCTGTGGGCCTGGTTAGAAAGAGTCTTTGTCCTGAAAAGTCTGTGCTGTAAAAGCAGAGCAGAAAAGGTAGGGTGGGAACGAGAGGAGCAGGTTAATCCTGCAGTTTGGTGACACTGCATGCCTGGGGATGCCAGGAACGGGAGCAGAAGTAGGGTCTCCAGTGCCTCCCACCAGCACCCTGTCCTGTGAACCACACTGCTCTTCCCTTGGTCAGACTGATGTGCAAATGGAGATGAAAGACAACCATCCTGAGGTTCTCTCCCACACATGGCTTTCCTCTTTCTTCATGAGGATTTATTTTCCTTTCCATGACTTTGTTTCCTCACTTAGTTATCTCTCATTAGACTGAGATTAGGATTATTTAAATTTCACCTGTCAGTATGTCAGTCTGAAAAAAGTGTTTGTAAAAAGCCATTTGAAAAACACACAGCTGGCAAAGATAGGTGTGGGAAGGGCTCATTGAACCGTGCAGCACAGGCATGGTTATGGACCTACAAAGCAGTTCCCCCCTCTATTTCAGGGCAGTTCACAGCAACATCATGCCATCTCTGCTGTTTTCCTGGAGCAGAGAGTGCAGGAGGCCAAGTCATCTATTGCAATCACTTTGCTTTAAAATGAAACAGCCTTTTTATTCCCTGGACCACACTGATTGATTGCTTTGAGTAACCATCACTAATGGCACAGGAAGGGAATGATGCCCCCAATGCAGTGCCGTGCCTGCTGCCAAACCAGGGGGCTGTTGGCTGCCCAGGGGGAGGCAGCCTGGCTTTCCGCTGTCCTCTCCTCACAACCCACCCCTGTCTTCAGGCATGAGGTTTGTCTTCCTGTAATTTACTGTAATTTACTATTTATCAAGCAAAATCATGGGTGGGAGCAGTATCACCGTCCCTATCTGCTTCTTTCTGGAGCCTTGTCAAGTTCACAGGCCGGATGGTGATTATTCCCTTCAGATATGTGCAGCTATTATTGTAATGGGCTTTTACTAAGCAAAGCCTTGCTTTTAGTCCTTTCTTAGAAATTATTCTCTCCAGCCACTTGGCACAGAGAACAGTTTTAAAAAGCTTTCAAATTACACGTCTGCTGTTCAACTAGTCTAGCCACGTAATTGTTGAAATATCTCCCTTGTGATTCCTAACTTTGCTGTACCTGGCTTCTGTGTTTTACCTTCATGCGCCCCAGTTTTGTGCCCTCCTGACTTCTGATTGCTCCAGTGCCAGATTCACAGTATCACAGTATCACAGTATTATCAAGGTTGGAAGAGACCTCATAGATCATCAAGTCCAACCTGTCAACACAGAGCTCATTCCTCTCATAAAATCAGCTTGTAAACTTTATGAAACAGGAACTTTCTCGTGTGCTTGCATGACAGTGAGCATAGTAAGACTGACTTGCCAGCACTCATGTGCAAGACAAAAGAGCAATTACTGTATTTTGAGAACGGTTCCCTTGAGTTAGGTCTCTTAAAAAGAAACTATTCTTCTCTACTTCTGTCTCTGAAGCAAACTTGGTTTTGCTGTGATCATTGTGCTTCCAACCTGTTTTATGTGATTGTTATAAGACTCATGAAAGTTAGTTTAAAGCACGTGGCCATAATACATTGAAACTTGCCAAAGGAAACTTGTTTTAGGCTTCACTGAGACTGCAGAGAGTACACGCTTGAAAAAAGGATGGAGGGAAAAGTGGAAATTAGCACTTTCTCCCATCTATCAGTCTGAGTGATATAAAAGGCAGTTATACATATTTTCTAATGCCAGTGAGGTAATGAAGACCTAAATAACAGGGTAGTTTGAGGACCAAAATGGCAATTTTCAATGGAGTCTCTTTTTCATGCTTGAAAGCAGCAGGCAGTAATTTTCATGCTTGAAGGCAGCAGGCAGTAAGCAATATGAATTGTGTAGCAGCAGTAAATCTCCCATATTGATAGATATGTGTTGAGGTCAGAGTTACATTTGCTATAAAATACTTATAATTTTGCTATCATGAATCTTCATCTTACTGTAAGACAGCAACAATTACTGCAGAGCAGAAGTAAACTGCTGTGACCTGTCATTGTTGTTCTGGCTCGGGAGCTGACGTTTCAGGAGGGAACACTTATTGTACAGTGAATTGTAGCTGTGCTTTTTCAGATCCACTGATACAGTATTTGTAACTGGTAAGTAAATGAGAGAAAAGGTTGTTTTATTAGTGGTATTTCTGTCTTGTATTTCATGAAACAAAGGCAATAACGGTTGTAATTTCTTTAAATTTTCAGGTGTTCTTGGGAAAAAGTGCCTGCACTGTGGAGCTGAGTAAGGACATGAGGAGTAAAAGGATCTGGGATCTCACTGGTCAGAATGAAACAGATGTTGAAAGACTTTTCCAATCTATTGTTAGTAGTGCTCTGTGACTACGGTGAGTATTAGAGGTTTTGACAGTAAATTGAGATGCATATTCACGGGATGGTTTTGGATTGGTGCTGTTCCCAGGTGATCTGTTGAAATCAGTGTCCACAGAAGCCACCACTGGTGTGCACAGAATATAGCCTAGATCTTATGCAACAATTAGGTGAAAGATGCAGCTTGCCTCTTTAGATCACAGACTTTTTCTGCACAGAAAAATAAACAAGGTAAATTAACACATCTGGACGGACAGCATTGAGACTCTGGCAGTGTTAGATAGAGCAATGTGAACTCTGCTCTCTTGCAAGACCATAGTTCATAATATTTAATGAACATCATAGAAGATAGTCCTACTTCAGGTATCCATATCAAGACATGCAAAACTATACTGTAAAACTGCTTGTGTCTCTCCATTAACTATTAACAGCAACCTATGTTTGACTGAGATGGAAGTATCTACAGTACTGGCAACCTCATTTGATTGAGTGAGCTCCTATCTGATACACCTAAACTGCCACCATGAGGACTTTTGGAACAGCAGAGGTGTTCTTTCCTCTGACTGTGTAAGGAGCCAAAGGATACAATTCATACTCATTGAATGTTAGGTTTGTAAAATTAGGCAGCTAGTCAGAGGCAATCAGTCTTGTTTGAGTAGTCCATGCACAAATCAGCACTATTGAAAGCAGCTCCAACCTGTCTGCAATCCAAGATGTATGGAATGAAAAAGCGCTTCCTTCTGATCATCTGCTGCCAAGGAGGGAGGTTAAACATCTTAAGTTTCAAGTTAGACAACTGTAAGATGTCCACAAGCTGAGGGACATCCTGTGCGTTGTGTCTCACCTTTTCCAAGAATGTACAAAGTAGGGAGTAGATTTGCAAAGGGAATGAATTCATTATTGCACAGAGAATTGGAAAATTTGAAAATGGTACTCTTAGTTCCTTAATCATATATATGTTTTCAAAAGTTGCATTCCTAGCTCTTTTTTTTCCTGACAGCTGCAGTACATTGTCAAACTAAGCTAAAAGATAAGCCGTGCGCTGCCGAAGTGACTATGGCAGGGAAAAAATAGGAGGATTGCTTAGTCCCCGCTTACAGAATGAGTTGTAGCACTGGGTAGTTCATTAAATGGCTGCAGATGTTTTACAAAGGAGAGAAATGAAACAGAAATGTGTGTGAATTTCTCTCCTTGTATGAGTGAAAAATATTTGATTATAGCTAATGACTGAATACTAGATGTGCTCAGGTATTCATGCCCCTGGGCTTGCAGTGTCTCTGCTCTAGGACAAGAGGTCCCTGGAAGGTGTAAAGAGCCTAGAATTGCCATCTGTTAGATAATTCCCATAGAAGTGGAACCACTTGTTTATGGCTTTTAGTATCATTTCTTTTTTTAAGAGGACCAAGTCAATGGGCCACATTAGGAACACTGCACTGAATGGGGAACACAGTGAGGGTAGATGTTAGATTCCTTTAACCCAAGAAGTGACGTGAATGATTGTACTCTCCACTGGTTCTTGGTGAGCCAGTCCTGTAGGCATTCACAACTAGTTGACTCAAGAGGTAAAAGCTATTATTCCTGAACTTTATAGAGCGTGGCACAGCAAGGTGCCATTAAAGAGGCAAATCTATGCTGCAAACTGTAGGTGCCTCATCCTTTGCTCTATTTCTAGTTAAGGGGTAGTCTGTAATTTAGAAAGTTACTTCCAAACAGGTCTGAGTGTTCACATCCTTGATCATCATATTGCATGGGTGCCTAGTTTTTAGATAACTGTTTCACTCAGATAATTATTTTTCTCAGACCAAGACTTGCTTTTTAAATGATCCATTTAAAAATGGATTTAGTATGAAATTACTGTAATGCTAAAAAAAGCCCTAACTACAACAAAAGAGTATTGTAGTTCCTTATCAGTTTTTCTGGTGTATTTATTCTTCTTAGCTCTGTGCTGCTGATGGCTGACAAACCAACAGCACAACCCAAGTTGGCTTAAACACAATTAAAAATAAATAATTATCAGAATAGCACCCTCAAATAATTCTCTTTCTGTTGAAATCAAGGGTTTTCCTTTTGATCTTTCTAACAGTGAATTCTTTGCAAAGACTTCACTAGCAGGATGTTGGTGCCACAGCCAAGCTCCATTCACTGGGAGACCATTGTAATGACAACTAAAAATATATAAATGCATTGGAAGCTGCCCCTGACTGGCTGCCCAAACAACTGGGACCAAGTTTTGCCATGTGACACTGTCATGCATGCACAGTAGGCTGAAGGAACTTGTGTTGGAAGCTGGCTACTTCTGGTATCTTCAGCACCTTCTGGAGCACCATAAAAAAACTGCTGTGAGGGCTGTACACGAATGCAGAGCTCTTGTGTTGTTAACCACAGGTGTGAGGAAGGGATGCTGTGCATTGGGGTGCACCAGTCGGAGCTGTACAACGCTGTGACAGTATCCTCCAGTAATGCTCACGTTCCTCACATCTGGAGTAATCTGCAGTGGGGTTGATGTGAACTACACAGCAGTCCCCTGTCCTCTTTCCAATCCTCCCACACACATACACAGTGGTGTTACTTCTTGTTTGAGCTATTCCAAAGAAAAAGTAGTGCAAGAGAGTCAAGACAGTTGTAAAAAAAACAGCAGGGAAAGTAGAGAAGTAGGTGCAAACCTCTATGTTTTTCATTACTATCACTTTAATGTTTTTGCTGCCAATTTAAAGCTTTAGGTTGACATCTTCCATGCTGGATTTTTGCCATGGTCTCATTTCTTTATCCCTTACAGTGTTTCAGCTAAGTTGAACTTTTGTGGAGAGATGCATCGTTTTGCCCATATTCAAAGAAACAAACCCCCAGAAACTCACCACCATTTCCATGGGAATCAACACATCTGTGGGAGCTCCATGTTTGTTGGAATTCTCACAGAGAGGTGGGACATGCATTTTGCTGTCCTAAGGGTTCATCCAGACTTGGTCCTGATCTGTGTCCTTGCAGATGAGTTAGTGATTAAGTTCCCTGAAGGGTTAAGTGAGCCCCAACTCCCACTAGCTCTTCTTGCCATCTCCACACAACTCTGCAAGTGCTCCAGTACGAGACAGCAGAGTTCCCGTACAGTTATGATACCCGGCACTAGAGCTGCTTGACCTGTGTTCTCTGCTGTCATGCTGCCAGTGAGCAAAAGAAGTGGGAACTTGCTGAAGTTAACTATAGTCCCAAGGAACAGGAGAAGGTAGAAAAGCTTTGAGGCAAAGAGACCAGGGCAGGAGTTTGAAGAACTTTGCTAGCATTAATGGAGATAAGACAGTAGCCAAGAGATACTGACGGCAGGTGACAGTAGGAAACAGTTCTGGAAAGTGTGGGCAGGCATGGAAAACAAAACCAAAACATGAAAAGCAAGGAGAATGTGTTGCTGGGCAATTCAGAGAGCCCTTTTTCACAGGTATTCAGGGCCTGTTTCCTACTGAGTGTCCAAGTTGAGATGAAGCTTACTGGGGTGCCATGTGCGACTGCATCTGGGATCAATGGGATCCTGCTTTAGCTGTATGAAGGACCATTGTATTTCAAATCAGTTGCTGGGTCTCTTAGGGCCTCCACAGTTGCTTGGTACTTGACAGGTGTTTTTTGACTACACACTTTGTGCCTGTGCCTTGATTCCTAATGCATTAAACAAAAATAGTGACATCCTCTTATCTTTTGGGAATATTGAAGGGATAAACTCATTAATATTTCTAATGCACTAATATTCTAGAATAAAAGCACAACAGAAGGGTCCAGGGGGGAAATTAATAATTCCATGTCATCAGGATGAATTTTGGACAGTATGCAGTCAATAATACATAGGACCACCCATGGAAGAGTGAGAACAAGAGAGCCCCGTGGCAACAAGCACAATCCTTCTGCCACACGATGCAGTGTCATGTGAACCTGGGTTATAGTACATGTGTGTACCAGGATGTGCATGATTTACACGTGTAGATCATGTGTGCTTACTGCCTTCACCCAGGCTTTATGGATGCGGTTGGAAATGGCTAGTTTAAATATGTTTTATAGCTGATGGAGAGTAATAGGCTCTTCTAGTTGACACTGCATCTCACCCTGATGGAAATGTCTGTAGCCAGGCAGAATTTCTTTCTGAAAATTTCCCTGCTGACAAGAAAGTGGCTCTGAGGTGACTAACCCGAATTGAAGCTTAGAGCGGTAGGCGTCTAATACTGTGTGAGATGAGTCCTGCTAGTCCTGTGTGCTTGCCTTGGCACTTGCAGTGTTTTTCCAGCAAAGCTTTCTTTGAGGTAATCTATGAAGACATGTGTAACAGATTTAACAGCTCAGTGTATTGTTGGTTGATACCACTTGTGAAAGGATTGCTTTAACAGAGGGTTTACACTTCCATGGCATCTTGATGCTATGATTCTATGATTCTTCCAGCTAAGACTTTCCCAGACAATTAATTAAATAAAGATGTCTTTCAGCACTTTCTCTATATGGAGTAGATATACACAGTTCTCTTTTTTCAGATAACCTTTCTGTGTCTGAAATCCTTAACTTTCAAGTAACACGGAAAAGCTGGCTGAGCTGAGAATGGAAATGTGATCTTCCAATCCATTGCCTCAGATATCATCTAACCCCACTAGTTACAGCATGTCTCAGCATAATTTGGCAACTTGCACGAACGTGGCCATGCAAGAAGTGCATTTAAAAAGACTGCGCCATTTATAATGAAATGATGTCATCTAGACATGTTGCACCACATCTGAGACAAGGAAAGTGCTGCAGTCACCGTCACTGTTATTTCCAGCTCTTTCACTCAAATGTCTCTGCAATGCAAATGAGCAAAATGAAAGATTCATAAGCTGGAGCAAGAGAAGAGGCTTCAAAAAGCATCATGCAGACTTCCCATTTTATTTAATTTGGTGGACATTTTTCATGTTTCTGTATTAAGCAACTGCTGTCCTTTTTTTTGCTGAGTTACAGCTAAAGCAAATGGAACAACAGCTGGCCACTGTGAGGGGGACTCTAAGCATCTGTAAGTGAGCAAAGTTGTAAAGTTTGGGAAGCTGTCCTGATAATTTGACTTTTCAGTGAATTGTTTGGGTTGGCTTTTTTAAACTTGTTTTTAACCTTCCTGAACATGTTACTGCAGTGGACCTTGAGCTGCTTCCAAACCACATCCCTGCACAAAGGAGAGGTTGTGAGCTTTAGTTGTTATAGCTAGGAACTTTTTGGTTTTTTAAGAACCACTTCTTAAATACTTACTTTATAAATCTTTGTTTTCTTCATAAGGTAGATAAACAAGCAGTTGTCTCTTTGGTTCTTAATACTGTTGTGAAACTGCTTTCCTTTCAGTTCTCGGTGAAGTGGAGTATCTCCAGTTGGAGCGTCCAGGTCATGTAGCCTACAGCAATGGCACAATATCTGTGGAATATCAGTACGACGGTGGTGGTAATGTAA
Source organism: Rhinopomastus cyanomelas (assembly GCA_013400115.1). Lineage (NCBI taxonomy): Eukaryota > Metazoa > Chordata > Aves > Bucerotiformes > Rhinopomastidae > Rhinopomastus > Rhinopomastus cyanomelas. Next base: position 690,262 of record VXBP01002016.1, on the reverse strand, counting down.
CAGCAGAGCATTTGTCCATCCTGTTGCTGGATGCCAGCACCAACGAGATAATTACAAGAAAACAGCTTCCAGCAAATCAGTCCCACGGCAGGGTGGAGTTTGAGTGTTTCCACTTCAAGAGTGCTGGGGACTTCTTGTTCAAAATGGTTGCTTCCAGTGATAATAGCAGTGCTGCCCAGTGGAGCAGGAGAAATGTGTCGACCCTTCATGTGGAATGGCCTGTATTTCACATTGATTTGAACAAGAGTTTGGAGGTGCTTGGGAGCTCTCTCCAGGTTGGGCTTTTTACAAATGAGCAGTTGTGTGCCGTGAACGAGACAGTGGTTTCACTGGATGTAATATTCACCAGCAAGCTCTATGACTTCAGAAGAGTAAGTTCTGATGAGACTCTTGGCATTAGAACTAGCAAAGGAATCCTGCTCTCTAGGTCCCAGTGGGTAGAGTTTGATTGCCCACCTGTTGGTCAAGAGGCATACATCACTGTTTTATTGAAATCACTAGAAACACATTCCATCATTGCCTCCATGGGACCCATAGATCTCCTCCAGAAATTTGGATACAGACTGGTTGTGGCCCCAGAGGCAACATGCAAAACTTTGGTTCAAGTCTTTGTAGTCTCTCCACCGTGCACTTCTATCAGCGGAAAAATTGTCGTCTATAAAGAGGCCCTCAGGCATCACAGTCAGAAAACAGCTTGGCTGTATGAGAACACTCTTCGCCCAGGAGACAACAGGACAGAATTTAACTGTACTTTGTTTGATGTGGGGAAGAACAAATACTGCTTTGACCTCCTTAATTTCTCAAACCGAAGCTATTTTCCAACAAGAGTTAAGGAGTGTATGATGATCCAGAGGAATATGGGTTTGTACTGATGTTTGTCCTCTTTTTAGCTAAAACCAGCACTCTTCCCAGCCAACATGGGTAATGCTAGATAGGTTTGATTGTGGTGTCCCCTGTTGAAGAGCTGGTTTTGATGGGTCTCCTACACTAGGCAAAATAATAATGTCATACGCAGATGGGGACAAGTTGGAGTAGACTGTTGTACGGAGACATGCACAAGTATGTTTGGGAACAAATGCCTCTGTGGTAGCTTAAAACTGCCTTGACACAAAGTACCAGCCAAAACTGCTGGGGACGTTCTGAGTGTTACCTCTGTCTAGGTTGGGTGAAACTGGGATTGGGCCTTCTCAGCAAATTAAGAAGCTACTATGGTAGTTCTGGCCTACAAGAGATGTTATAGGATTAGTCATACCCGTGTCTAAAAGTCAAGGGTCCAGCATTAAATAATTTAGTTTTTTAGTCAAGAGTCTCAGGCATCTCACAAACGGGTATACATGGGTGGAATCCTTACTCGAGTGTCTTTTTTCTCTCTCCCTTTTGTTACAGTGTTTAAAGACCATTAGGTACACAAATTTTGATGAGGTTAATCAGGATTTGGCCATAGTGAAGGACACTGTTGTGTCACATGGACAGTTTGTGGGTTTTTCTACCAGACTTCCAAACATGTCTCTGCTGCTTAAAACAGACCAGGGTGCATTTTCTGACCTATGAGGCCACCTGCCAGATCACGGATTGTATTCTCACAGCTAGACTTTTCCTCCCAGAAAAGATTAGAATCACATTAATTGCCAGCTACGGACTGTGTGTTGTCCAGGCGTGGTCCGGGACAGTGTGGGTTGGCAGAATCCAAAACTATGCCCATGGTTAAGGAGCGACCACGGTTAAGAATGATCACAAGACAGAGCCTGAGCCTGTTTCTCAGTCCTGTGTAAGGAATACCTGTACATACTATTTCTATCTATACATCTGAAGCAGTTGTAACTTCACAGGTGGCCCTCTGTGGTTTGGCAGACTCTACAAATCACAGTAGCATGGAGAAGAGGCAGATGAGACAAATGACCTCCTCATCCCCTGTTTGTGCAGGGCAGCCACAGTGAGGGATGGACTGTACTTGCATGAGAGGGTTGGGGTTGGGAGGTGCTACCCACATCCTGAATGCTAAAGTAAATGTTCATATTTGGAGCAGGCTTGTGTCTGTAGGTAGTGAATTAATCTTTCCCACTTGCATACTTCAAAGAGTTTAGGCTGAAAGGTTTGAGTTGTATACTGTTTTTTACACCTCCCTGCCTTGGTCTTCCTGAAAAGGAAGTGCAGGAACTGGAGCCAAAAAAGGATCACTGTGCTTGATGGGCAGGTGTCTGAGCAGGGTTATCAGGAGAGCAGGAGTGTAGGACATGCTCCCTAGCACACAGTCCAGACACAGCCTGGCTTAATTAGATTCCTGGAATCGTGTGGTCTTACTTTGTACTATTTCATGCATTCTAAAAGTGCTGGCTGTTTAATTAACACTCTGTACTAAAAATGACCGCTATTTTCACCACGTGCCAAACTCAGTACATAGTTCTCTTCATCTTAATTTCCCATCTGCATTCTCTGCTGGCACCCTCTCTTTTCCTTTGGCATAAGAAAGTCGATCTGGAAATGAAAGCGTGTTATTTTCTTAATGGAGATAGTTCTTAAGGAAGAAGGAAGAGAGAATTCTGACTTTCTCTGTGCTTGGGATCTAGAGAATTACCCTGACAGATGAGTACCTAGGATATGACATAGATATGTGTCTGTGCTCAATATTAGACTGTTGTAATTGATGAAATCCACCTTAAGCAGTGACTCTCTGCAATCTGCTTTATTTCTTTGGGTTCCCTGATAGCACTGTCCCTGCAACCGTGTTCGAAAGAATCAGGCTGTGCCTGTGAAGAGTGAAGTTAAGTCAATAGCTGCCGAGCTGGAAGTGTCAAATCTACAAAGCCGATGAAAGCGAAACCACACCGTGTAGCCGCAAATAAAATGTCAGCCTGAAATTAATTAGACTGCAGCACATCTGACTTAGTGCCTGTATCTGTGAGACTTCAAAGCCCACAGGCAGCGTTTGAAAGGAGCGAGGTGTTCTGGGAGGGGTGCATCAGCCCGAAGCCACCACAGGCACAGTGAACCTGTGCTGTGTGTGATGCCCATCTTGGCTGCTTTGGAAGGTCATCTGAGGCTCTCCTGAGCCCTCTGGCCTTGCTGCAGGGCACTGTGAGCTGGCATGCAGAGACCCTGGTAACTGTTGGTGCAAAATGTTCTGCTTCTGCACAACAGGCACCTCTCCTCAAGTCACTTATTATCTGCTTTGGACTTCCTGAATTTGCTCTGTTTAAAGCAAGGAGAGGTGACATTAAGTCCTCTAGTCTGGGCTCATGGGCCAGTGCTTTTCATCCAGTTCCCCTGGTGTTGAGCCCCACAACTAATCTTTGCATCTGATTGCCATTTATCCTCCAGTGAGCCATCCAGCCTTTTGTTGAAGGCACCACAAAGCAGAGACCTCTCTGGCAATTTCTCTGATTTTTCATTTTTATGTTTTTAAAAAAGGAATCTCTGTGCGTTTCATAACTAGAGCTCATTGAGCTTCATCCCTTAGTGTCTGGCTCGTACTCTGCTAGAGGAGACAGCTGTTTCCTGTCCACTGTCTCTCCCCCCAACCCCGCAAAGGCATTTGCACATCCAGATGATCTCAGTCCTGCCAGATAATCTCAGTGCTCTTCTTAATAAACTGAAAAGATTGAGCCTTTGATTGGAAAACATTTTCTTCAGGATTTGATTAGTCTCTTTTTGGCCCCATTTCCATTTTTTTGAACAGTGCTTTTTATTCAATGGTGGTTTACCAGCTTTGGGTGCTGTGTTCAGACGTTGCCCTCACTGATGCCACTTGCTCATTAGCACTGTCCTTACTTCTCACCTCCTGCCATTTCTACCAACCGTATTAGCTCGTTTTGCTGTGATTTTTCTACCCCATAAACTCTCCCTGAGCTGTTTTTACGTATGACCTTCCACTGTGTAGTCTCATCCTGCAGGTTCAGTTTGTATTCCTTCTTCAAGCATTTTGTGGATTTATGATCTACTTTGCGTGTGTTATCCTAACTTATCAAGTAACCTGCATTGCTTCACAGAACTGCACAATCTACTTATGTCACCACGAGTGACATATTTTCTCAGCAATAGTTTTGTATTTATTTTCATGTGAACTAGGCAAGCATCATACAGCGTTGAGCCTTATACTAATCCCTGTGGAATCTTTGCACATACATTCCCACTTGGTGATGGCTTTCTGTTGGCAGTTGCATGTCACATCTGTTACTTAGCCAGTTCTTAACTTCGTTTAGCCTGTGCTCTATTATTGTGAAGCAGTGATACTGTCTTGTAAAAGATCAGAGCTCCTAATTCAGTGACATAATGTTCATGCAAACCACAGAGGATGAGATAGAAGAAAATTCTGCTGCACCTATTTTCCATACATCAGGCATCAGTTTTATTCTGATGACACAAAGCTGGGTGGTGTTGCCGGCACCCCAGCAGACTGTGCTGCTATGCAGCAACACCTGGACAGGCTGGAGAGCTGGGTAGAGAGAAATTTAATGAACTCTGACAAGAGCAAGTGTAGAGTCTTGCATCTGGGCAAGAACAACCCCAGGTACTACTATAGGTTGGGGACTGACCTGTTAGAGAGCAGTGTAGGAGAAAGGGACCTGGGGGTCCTGGTGGACAGCAGGATGACTGTGAGCCAGCAATGTGCTCTTGTGGCCAAGAGGGCCAACAGCATCCTGGGGTGGATCAGAAGGGAGGTGGTTAGCAGATTGAGAGAGGTTCTTCTCCCCCTCTACTCTGCCCTGGTGAGACCACATCTAGAGTATTGTTCTGGTCCCTCAGTTCAAGAAGGATGTACAGCTGCTGGAGGGAGTCCAGCGTAGGGCAACGAGGATGATGAAGGAAATGGAGCATCTCCCTTATGAGGAGAGGCTGAGGGAGCTGGATCTCTTTAGCTTGGAGAAAAGGAGACTGAGGAATGACCTCATTAATGTCTATAAATATTTGAAGGATGGGTGTCAGGAGGATGGAGCCAGGCTCTTCTTAGTGTCATCTAATGATAAGACAAGGGACAGTGGGTGTAACCTGGAACATAGGAGATTCCACATCAATCTCAGAAGGAACTTCTTCATAGTGAGGGTGACAGAGCTCTGGAACAGGAGGTTGTGGAGTCTCCTTCACTGGAGACATTTAAAACCCACCTGGATGTGTTCCTGTGCAACTTGGTCTAGGTGATCCTGCTGTGTCGGGGATTGGACTAGATGATCTTTCGAGGTCCTTTCCAATCCCTAATGTTCTGTGATTCCTGACTGTTTATCCATCCTGCCGTTTACTCCCCATCCTAGCCGGGTTTAGTACTGCCTGTGGTACAGGAATCTGGTTTGTGTCTGGAATAGGAAGGTAGCCCTGCACTGGCCTGGGCAGCAAGTCTTCCAGCCCTGGCTATCAGCTTCAGAACGATTACTGCAAAAATGCTTGTGCTAGTCTGTGAATGTTTCTATTAAACGTGGGGAATGCACCTATTAAATGTGAGACAGCACTTGTGCAGCTTCTGTAGACTCCAGTTGGAGAACCTGTGGAAGAGTAACAGCGAGATCTGAGTCACTCTGTTCATGTCAGTGGGGTGTTGGCTCTTCCACACAGGTGACAGAGAGAGTCATACAGCTAATTTTTTCCCAGTGTTTGCCCACATTATTTGAATGTCTGATGTAGGAAACTCTGTTAGATCATCTTACAACAGATGCCTTGCAGGCTCGTTCTTTTCAGTGCTTTATCCTGCACTGTGCTCATCTAGGATTTAAGTGTCCCTAGCAGTGAGACTTCTGTGCTCCTTAGAAGGATGTTCCACGTGTTAGCCTGCATCCCACTTGAAACATGTGAGATGAAACCAATAAAAATCAATCAGTAATGTGACAGCATAGAAATGGATGCATTTTCTTCCCATTTTTGGTGTTAATTAACTTCCTCTTGCAATTTGTAGTTACACTTCAGAGACTGGTTTCAACTTCAGTGTGACTCCTGACGAAGTCTCTTGCACTTGCTGACAGCAGAGGTGAATTTTATTCATCTGACTTTTGCTGATTTTCAAGAAAAGCTACCAGGAGATCAGCAGAGTGTAAGAAGTGCGGCTGTTGCGAGCAAAAGGAAAGAGGAAGGTAGGGGAGGACCTTCTGAAGGGAAAAGTTGTCAATGAGGCAGGATCAAGTGGAGTGTCTGGAGGTCAGGCAGGAGCAGGCGACTTCCATGAAATCCTTTCTCTCTGAATGAGACTGCAGGAACCAGACCTGTCTATCTGTAGGGAATCAGTGAGGTCTGTTGCTTGAATGTGAACCTGGCTTGTGTGTGTTCAGAAACAGGCTGGTGCAGGGGCTCTGCCTATGCCAGGGCTGCTTTGTGCCCCAGCTGCTTTTGTCTGTTAGCAAGTGCTTCATTTCCATATTGCCAACATTTTAGGACTAAATCAGGGCTCACTGGGATAGCTCTTAGCCTCCGACAAGAAAATTGTAAGCCTCCATAATTGTTAAAGATGCCCATTTGTGGGGAAAATACTGTGATTTGCCCAGGCAGAGTCTAGGTTTTCTTCCTCTAAAGGGATCCTTGTCCTTTCATTGTCCAAATTAGTAACCTGTTGGAGCATGCCACCATTTAAGTGCACCAAGGCCTCATTTCCATGGGAAAAGAGAAGCATGGGACAGGTGAGAAGGGTGTTTTCCCAGGTCTTACCCAATGTGATGTGTGTACACCCAGTCACGGAACCTAAAAACTGATCTCCGCTTCCACAAATGCCCTGCAACCGGCAGGCCAGCAGAGGTGTTTCCATGAGCCTGTAAATAGTCAGTGATTTTGTCCCATATCACTGGTCTTCTTGAAGTGCTTGGCACTATGGTGTGTGCCAGGCTGTGAGGATGAAGCTGAGCATCCCTCACTGACTGCGCCACTGGATAGCACTGCGTGCTCAAACTCTTTCGAGCACAGTACTTTGAAGGGAGTTCTTTATGCAGAACGATAATTAACACAGTTAATTGCGTTTATCTTTCATGTTGGCAGATCTGCCAACTGTCAGTTACTTCAGACTAACTCATCAGTTAGATGTCTTCGCGTTGATAATTGATTCCTCAACTGCATGTGAAAAAAATCACACTTATTAGAGCTCGTTCACAGCACATACCTTCTGGTTGTTCCCCTGGTGCTTTGGATCTGTTTTAAATGGAGGTTAATAATTTCATTTCCTAGGGGGAGAATAAACCGTGCTTCATTTTCTTTTACACCCTGGTAATTGCAGGAGGTTGCAGAGCAAGTTGCTGGAGTTTAAATCTCTCATGTTTCATGGGAGCTGGAGCATCTCCTGCTCTCCTGCTGCTTAAGGCACACAGCCTCAGCCCCAAAGCTATGGATGCCAAGTGGTTTTGCTGAAGGAACTCTGTGCCCTCAGCTGAAGCTGAAGCCATTGAAAAGTGCCCAGGAGCAATGGGCACCTCATAACTTTGACATCACAGATAGAAAACTACTCATCCTAAATGTTCTTGTATGTTGAAGCCCACTGGCATTAATGCAGAAGCAGCCAAACACCCTCCACTACCATTGGCATTAGCACTGGAGGCAATTTAAACCTTTCTGGGTCTGGCTTTGTCTATAATTAACAGAAGTTTAACCAAGCTGATGGTGTGGAGAGAGAGAAATGAGCTAACTTATGTACTGGAAATGATGGCAGGCACTCACCAAGCTGTTCACACAAAGTAGTCTGTGAGAAGATAGGTGCTTCTCCAGCTAGCCTACTTCCCTCTTCCAGTGATGAGGGATGCTGCTGGAGTCTTCTATGATGCTCATAGGAAGAAAAGTGTAGTGAGATCCCCAGATAGTGTGAGTACCACCAAGTCTTTCTGAGGAGGGATCAGTGAGCCCTTGACTGTTATTTGTGGCTGGTTTTCTTGCTGCCCTCACAAATAGCTCTGGTCTCTAGTGATTTTGCAACTGTCCTGGGTCTATACCTTTGTGGAACTACTTACCCCAACAAACTTCATTGTCCTTTTCTTGGCATTCTCTGACTCCCTTTCCTCCTGACACCACACATCGTCCAGTCTTACTCTATTTCAAGTTTTAGTGGGATCTGGTGCACCTGCAAACTGGAGGTGTTTGAAAGCTTCTTTGCTGCTGTAGCAGCTCTCTAGCTCCAGAGGCAGAAGGGTGAAAGCAAAAAAGTGCATGAAGTTAAAGGCAGCTAGAGATCATGGATATGGCAGTATTGTGGTAGGGTCAGTGGCAAATAGTCAGGGAGGCCACTTGGTGTCATGAGGGCTTAAAATACCATCGAGGTGTCTCACTGTGCCCATCTCTAGCCTGCATTAGGCAAGGCAAACTCGAATGTGCCTGCACACCAATGTGAGTATGTGCCCATGCATGTTGTACTGCCTTGGCTGACAGCACACACGTCAGCTCACAACCTCTGGGCTCCATCCTGCAATGCAAGTGAGTACCTGCACACAGGAGAACAGCTTCTGTGCTGCTGCTCCCATTAATGTTATTCATACTGGCGTGTTCACAAAAACTTGTAGGACAGAGCCCAAAGCAGTTAAAATTTCATGTGTTTTAAAATGCAGCTGTATTTATTTTTGTTAGAGAATTTTAAAAATAACAACAGGCTATGAACAGGACGAGAACCAATATAACATGAAATCACAAAGCCATTTCCAGTCATGCAGGGCTGTCTGGTCCTTTAGTCTTCCCATCTTCCTTCTGGTGTCTCAGAGCCTGTTGCTGTACCCAGACTGTCTCCCTTAGCCAGAGCTTGTGAAGGGAGAACAGCGAGGGCAGAACGGTCTCACTCTGACACCCTAGTGTGCTCGCTGATCAGGAGTTCAGGGACATGCTAGCAGCAAAGCAATGGTACCATGCAGCAGCCACACCCTAAATTATTTCAAAGAGCAACTTAATAAACCTAAACCTACTTGGGTTTTTTTTAGTATTATTTGGCTGATTTTCCACTTTATCTGAGTGTGGTGAAATAGAGCTGATTTTCTTTCTGGTAAATTTGAAAATGAGCCAACCAAGTCCACTGACCCATAGGAGAGGTCCCGAGAGATTCTGTCCTTTAAGGTGGCACCTGGGCTCATGCATTAGTTTGGAATTTAAAGTTGTGGTCCTTTTTCAGTGGCACAGCTACCAGATATGGGCAGGAGCGGTCCCTTTCGCTCTCTGAGTTGTTGCTGCTGTGAAGTTTGAGCACTGAACACTGAGTGAACATTGTTGTCGAAGCAAAAGAGGGATTTCATTAGACACTGAAAAAATACGGTGTTTGAGGTAGCATTAGAGCCCAAGTCTGCCTCCACCTAAAATAAATAAGTGAATCTGCACAATACCTTCTTGAGTTAATTGCCTAAGCATAAGCAATAGAACAACAGGGACCTGTGAGCTGTCACATGAATGATTCAACAACACATTAGTGTGCTGAGAAGAGAATAAAGAGAAAAACCAGTATTGCCATTTGATTGGGCATTGTAGGCTTATCCTCCTTTCGCAGTCGCATCACTCAGCAGTAACTACGCTGGAGTCAGTGGAGTGTACCTGCTGCAAAAGTGCTATTTGTTGGCCAGGAGTTGGATTAATGTATAAATCATGAGCCCATTCCAGAGATCTGTGGATTCATTTCCGTTTGCTGTTGTTCCAGGCAGGTCCTGCCAGCCTCAGTTAACTGACCACTGTGTCACTGGCTGGCAATGGTGTGAAAAAAGGAAGTGGGAGCATTGCCCCAGACTCTGATGAGAACAAGAACAGGTCCCTGTATTCTGCTTGCTCTTTTGGTGTTGCTGCCTGTATTGTTTCATTGTTGGCTTCCTTCAATAAGAGAAGACAAGTGGCTGTGACTTTAAAGGTAAGGTTCCTCATTGCTGTGAGCTTGTGTGTTTGCAGAAACATGGAGCCCGTGGCAGCCCTGGAGCCCCTGCAGTGTCACCTGTGGGGACGGTGTCCGGGAGCGCTTCCGAGAGTGCCTCACCGCTTCGCCAGCAAAACCAGGCTGTGCTGGATCACCAAGGGAGACTTCGCTGTGTTCGCTGGAGGAGTGTTTGTGTACGTAGCGCTGTTGTCCTCTTCCCTGCAGTCGCGTGTCTGCCGTGGCAAAAGAGAGGGTCTGTTATTAGAAGGGCTTTGTAAAGTGGCAGCATCTGATCTCTCCTTCAGTTGTATTGATTGTGGGGAGGTGTCACATCCCTGTGATTGATGGGGTAGGGCAGGAGCCTACAAGCATTGCTGGGACAGGTAGAAACAGGGCTCCAAGGCTTAGGAACATTTCTGCATTCTGTGAGTGCCGTGGAAGGAGTTTCAAATATCCAGCATGACCAGGGAGTAGAGAAGAGCTGAAGGAATGAACTTAGGGCTAGCAGCATTTGTTCAGTACCAAAAGCCAAAGACTCCAGATGGTGGAAACCTATTAAAAAAAGGCTGGTTCCATTTGGGACCCATGGTGTAGGGTTCCTATTCTCAGAATTTGATGTGCTTCTCCTGCTCCAGCCTGCCACTGCTGTTGGCCAGTGACTGGGCAGCTGGGCTGGTGCTGGTGGGTGACAAGTGGGTACAAACACAGGAGACCTGAGCTGCCAGAGGGTGTTACAACAGCTGCATGGCCTCTGATGAGGTTGGATGAGGCTGTGCCAGCACCATAACCAGGTGTTTGCAGCCAGCATGAAGGGCAGGAGAAGTGGTCCCTTTTGACAGAGTGGTGGTGCTCACTCCATAACAATCTTTAAACTCTTACTAACTCCTTGGTGAAAAGGAGGCTGCTGATGCCAAGGGGCCCTGGAGGTCTGTTGACTCAGAAACTGTCTGACCTACAAGCTCCAGTGTCTTCGTGTACCACAGGAGTCAGGGACAGAGAAGGGAAGGTGCCCAGGGACTGTGCAGGCTGCTAGGGCTCTCAGGCTGTGATTTAACAGGTAATTTAAGCTATGACAAAGTGAGCAGTGCCTTAGCCTTGCTTTAGCTGCTCCCGTGCACTTCCTCATGTGGGCAAAAATGGAGCGTGAAGAACTGGAATGGGAACAGCTAACAAACAGACTCTGTGGGGATATGGGGAATTTGTTTGTGACATGGCCACTGCAGTGCTTGTGCCACTGAAAAGGGAAGAAGGGCACTAGAGAGAGAGAGAGAGAGACTGTCTGGCTGGAGCAGGACAGGGGCAGGACTCCTTTTTTTGATGGAGGTGCTGGCTTGAACGAGCTTCCGGGTGCTTGTTGGATGAATGTCTCAAATGTATACAGGCAGTACTGAGATGTGTTGGGAATAAGGACTGTAAGAAATGGGTTGGTGTTGATCAAGAAGGGTTGGGTGAAGGGAGACTAGTAAAAACTACACTCCATGAAGCCAGGTATTGCATTTTGTCAGTGCTCATCCTGCACTTGGGAGGTTTTAACATTTTGTCATTAAGGCATCTGGTGTTTTGTTTCTGATGCTTTTAATGACTGGAAAATGCTGTCTCTGTGGGTTTGCTTACTTCCTAAAGCTATGACTGCAATTGGAGAGGTACAAGTCAAATTTTTAAGGGCTCATCTGAAAGCCATGCTGTAGGGCTAGTTGTCTTCTCAATGCCAAACTGTCAGACTGCTGCCAGCAGTGATGCCACCAGGGAAATGCAGTGGGGCAGCTGGTGTATTTCTAAAGCTGATGAGAGCTGTGGTATTCGGTGCCTCCTGTTATCTGCTAGAGGGGTATTGCCTTCAGCACAGGCTTTGGCTTGGCTCCTTGCCTGCTGGTTTCACCCCATTCCTCTGGAGCTCAAAGAGCAATCCGGGTGCACAGAGCATCCTGGAGATGTCTGTGATTTGGTGTGCACCTTGCGTTACCTGCACAGAAGTGATGGGTGTCCCTGGTGCTTCTCAGAGGTGCCACTCTTTTCCATGTCCATGTGCAGCCATATAAAGCTTATGATGGTTTCCAGAGAGGTCAGCTGTCCTGGGCTTATGTAGTGCACGTGCCTGTAGCTGTCTGGTTGGAATGACTGTCTTCCAGTGCTCAGCAGGTCTGGACAGTCCTCAGATTCCAGCAGGGTCTCTGAGTTAATGAACAAGGACTACATATAGAAAACTGAGATACACAGAAGGCCTGCATGTGCACCCAGTGCTGTGAGATCCAGAGGAACTACCTCACTGCCAGCAGGTCGAGGGAGGTGATTCTCCCCTTCTACTTCACTCTCATGAGACCCCACCTGGAGGACTGCATCCAGTTCTGGAGCCCTTACGACAAGAAGGATGTGGAGATGCTGTAGTGAGTGCAGAGGAGGGCCACGAGGGTGATCAGAGGGCTGGAGCACCTCTCCTGTGAGGCCAGAGAGTTGGGGCTGTTCAGTCTGAAGAAGAGGAGGCTCTGAGGTGACCTTATTGTGGCCTTCCAGTATCTGAAAGGGGCCTACAAAAAGGCTGGGGAGGGGCTTTTTAGGATGTCAGGTAGGGACAGGACTAGGGGGAATGGAGCAAAGCTGGAGATGGGTAGATTTAGACTTGATGTGAGGAGGAAGTTCTTCACCATGAGAGTGGTGAGAGCCTGGAATGGGTTGCCCAGGAAGGTGGTTGAGGCCCCATCCTTGGAGGTGTTTAAGGCCAGGCTGGATGAGGCTCTGGCCAGCCTGATGTAGGGTGGGGTGTCCCTGCCCATGGCAGGGGAGTTGGAACTGGATGATCCTGTGGTCCCTTCTAATCCTGACTGACTCTATGACTTGGTCTGGGTGATCCTGCTGTGGCAGGGGGATTGGACTGGATGATCTTTCGAGGTCCCTTCCAATCCCTAATGATTCTATGATTCTCTGGTTTCTAATCCTTCTGCTCCCACATCAGGCAGCTTTCTTTATGGAATCACATACATTATTTCATCTCACTGAATCATAGGTCACTTGAGAAGTCTCTTGGCGTGGTGCTGTTCAGCTGCTGTCTGAGCTCAGGCTGGGAGTGTCATTCCTCTCCACTCCACAACTCTTTGCACCTTTTTGAAACAGAGAAGCTTTTTTTTTCCCCATCATAACTAATGTTTGCAGTTGTTAGTCCAGCAGATGGAGCAAATGGCTGAGTAAATGAAACCAGCACACAGTCTAGGGGCAGAAGTAGGTGTGGTGGAGTGAAGCAATCCTAGTTGGCTAAGTCTGGTTTCAAGCCCTGCTGTTTCTAGCTGTCAGCTTTCTACTCCAGATGACACAGCACAGTATTACAGATAGAAAAGTGGGTCTTCCAAAAACAGCCTGTGTGTGAGACTGAGAGAAGGGTGAGCAATGAATCAATTGCTCTGCTGTGGTGGTACTTTACAGAGCAAATGCTAGTCCTGCCATCTCCCCTGGGGTCGTTGTGTTCATTTCCCACTCAGGCTTCCCGAAAGGCAGAGCTCTGTGATCCAGACATGACAGCATTGGGCTGAATGAAAGTTCTAGGGATCCTCCAAAAAAGATTCAGCAGGCAGTGGTCTTGTTCTTTATGCTGATGCCAAACTCTCAGAGTGACACAGAGATCAAAGGACATCCTGTGGCAGCATTTTTCAAGGACTTGGGGTTGTCAGGTAGCCATGACTCAAAGAAATGAGTCTCCTGCCTGCTGAGCACCCTACACTTTGTAGCAGCCTGAGACCTTCTGACCTGTTTGCCAGTGTGTTTGTGCATCCTGCATGCCTAATAGCCATGCTACCAGCTTGCTGTTGCTCTGGAGTACGGCAGGTGTCTGCTTCCCTTTATCATGCCGATGCATTTCCTATGCTGGATAGACACTGTGGACAGCAAGGCTGTTCATCACCCTGACAGAAGGTTTGGGGTTCTGGATACAATTAGAGACTGGGAGAAGGATGTTAAATGGTTCAGTTCAAGCTCACAGAATGCTTCATGACCAGCTCAACAGAAGGCAACCTTACTCTCCAGCAGCATTTTCTTGGACCTGATATTTGGCCATGAGGAGTTGGGAAATGAGGGCTACCTGACAGTAACATTAGCTGTGGGACCAATTCATCCATCAGCTGATGTCTCTCATTACTTCATCCTTCTGTAGTGTGGTGCTGTGTGCAGGTGAGAGGTTTAAATAGGGCTGTGGAAAGCTCTGAGCTGTTCACATTACAGGTCTGCAGGACATGCTTCCCTGTTTGAAGGCCCATCTCCAGTCCATGTTAGAAGAGTATTAATTCCAGAGTGCCAGGGGCACCAGAGCAATGTCCCTCTACTCAGTTAGGAGCCTGCTGTGGAGGGGAAGGTTCCATCCTTCGGGCTGCGATGCCAAGCAGCACTGGAAGAAGCACCCTCAGGGGACTGCTTAGAAAAGTCACACTGCCCCTGCTAGTGCTGCCTGTCTGTTCTTCAGGCTCGCTGCAATTTTCACACCCACCTAAGCTAACCTAAAAACAGTTTTAAAGTGATACCTGAAGTGCGAGCCTGGGTTGGGTTATTTTTACCTTTATAAGGGATCTGAATGTAGTTCATGAAGGAGGGTGAATACTTGTTTCCAGTTTTACATGTATGTAGGAATGCCTTAGAGAGATGGCAGAAGAAGCAACAGTGATGGTTACTCTTGAAAGGTCCATAGCAGCCTTGGCTTAAAGTAAGTAAATCTGTTTTTGACAGCTTGAAATCCCCAGCAGTAACTCATCTGCAGCAGGCTAATTTTAACTTCCCTTACTGTATTAATTGATTATTTTTAATTTGTAGTAAAGTGTCCATCCTAAAATACCCAAGTGCTGATGACAGTGCAGCTCTGTTACAGCTATCTGTGCTCTTTGTTACAGCTATCAAGCCTCCCACCCCACCTTCTGCTGAGCCAGGAGAGGACCAGAAAGCAAATAATATAGTCACCATTACAGGTATCTCCCTGTGCTTGTTCATCATCTTTGCCACCGTTCTCATCACCCTTTGGAGGAAGCTCTGCAGAGCTCAGAAGTGCAGCGCTGCTGTGCGCCGAAATTCCATCCATTCCCCCAGCTTCCGCAAAAACTCGGACGAAGAGAACATTTGCCAAGGCAACAAACAGCGGGACAGCTTTGCCGAGGGAGGGGATGCCCCTGTGAACATTCCTCTGACCTACAGGCGAAGTCATGCCCAAGAAGATGATGCCTCTGGTAGTGAGAACTTCCAGCCAAACGCCCAAAAAATAATCCCTCCAATTTTCAGCTACCGCCTGGCACAGCAGCAGCTGAAAGAGATGAAGAAGAAGGGACTGACTGAGACCACCAAGGTGTACCACGTCTCTCAGAATCCCCTCACAGACACAGTTGTTGGTGCCACCACGATGCTTCCCCTGAGCGGGGAAAACCAAGAGGAGGTGGCAGCAAACAAATTTAGGATCAAATCTCCTTTTCTGGACCAACCAGCCAGTCAGCCCAAGTTCCTGGGGGAAAGCTCTCATCCCAGGCTGGATTTTCCATTCTCACCGGCCAATCCTGCGGTGAGCCCTACCCAAACCCTAGTAAGACGAGCTCATTTCAAGCACCAGGATAACAGAGGGGACTTTCCCGAGAGAGCCTGTCACAGAAACCCACAGTTTAGAAGAACAGCCAGTTTCCATGAAACTAAAAAGGCCAGGCCTTTCAGAGAGAGAAGCATGTCCACTCTCACCCCCCGACAGACTCCTCTCTACAGCAGGAGCAGAACGTGGGATCAGGGTTTGGAGGACAGGGTGAGGCCAAAATCGAGAAACGCTAACCCAGCGTGTGAAAAGCCCGACCAACCCAACAGCACTGTGCCGGGGTGTGAACGGCAGGGCCACAGTGCAAAGGGCCACCACAAGGCAGGCCACCCGGTGAAGAAGCTGGACCTGACCACTGACCGCCAGCCTGCCAGTCAGGAGAAGGCAGCTGATAAGCCCGAGTCTAGTCGAAGTAAGAGGGGTCCTTCCTCTAACTCCAGAGGTGTGTGGCGAAAGGAAACAGGCTCCACTGGCAAAGATAATTCCCAGAGAGGCCCAAGTGTCAGCCCTGCCCAGTACCGAAGGGACAAGTGTCAGAGCTTCCCCTTGGACCCCGAGTTTGCCTTTTATGATAACACTACCTTTGGCTTAACGGAGACAGAGCAGCAGATGATTGACCTCCCTGGGTATTTTGGCTCAAATGAGGAGGATGAAACAAGTACTTTAAGCATTGAGAAGCTAGTGATCTGATCGGAGTGACCCATTGCAGCCCCGCAGGAGGGGCACATGGAGGAGAGGATCTGCAGCATCTGTTGCCTTCTGATGGAAGGAGCAGCACGGAGCAGGAGGGAATGATGGCTCAGGTCTGGCTTGTGAGAGTGCACTCCTTTCTAAGCACTGGGAAGTGCTGCTGTATCATTATTTGTTGTATGCGCGTGTGTGAAACACACACTGAGTCCTCTGGGAAAGCAGGTGTTAGTGAAGGTGTGGTGCAGGAGTAGCCAGTAGATTTTATTGCATAAAGCAGTGACGTTTTGTGCATCACACATGATGAATGCTCATCTACCCTTTCTCACCTTGTGGACCACGTGCTAGTAGATGGTGATGTCCCAACACATTCATTGTACAGTATCCTCAACCATCTGTCCTGCCTGGTGAATCATGTACCATTTAGAAAACATGAACCTCGAGCTGTGAAGAGTTTTCATCTTTTTTCTGGTAGTCGTTACTGACTGAGCTGTGTCGACTTGTGGTAGTTGCTCGAATAAGTCACGTGGTGATGTTTCCTATAGTTGGTTGCATGAATGTGCAAATGGTGCTGAGTACTCAAAGTGAAGTTAAAATTCAGGGGACAGCTGTTGTCATTCAAGACTTTGACATTTCCTTTCCACCAATATTTATATCAAGAAAACGGTCATGTACAGCTATTGGCAGGAGATGAGGAGAAAAGGGCCTGCTCCTGGGAGGGCACAGAAGATGGATGATCACGTTTGAGGTCTCACTGAAATGTTACTGCAGCATTTAAGCACCTGTGAGTGAAGGCAGTGAGACAACTGTTGAATCACCCGTCCTTTCTGTAGTCATCTTTGCCTCTGCTGAACTTTGTTTTCATGTAAATAAAGTGACAGTAATACTACTGCAGAAAGCTCAAAATAAATTATGAATGAAACCAGCGACCAGTGAATTTATCTGATGAATTCCTGTTGTGTGAACAAAAAGTAAAAATAAAATGGCTTCAGAACGTCTCAGGATTGCTGGAGGATCTTCTGGTAAAGTACAAGAGTTATGCTGGGTTCTTTCTGTTGTGCTTTAGTACACGGGATCACAGACTGGTGATTGCACACTGCCACAAGTATTCAGAGCTGGCTTGAAGCCCCAATTAACAACAGAGACAGAGCTCAGACCAGAGAAACTGAGTCAGAGGCTTTGCCTGGCATTTCTAGGATAACCGTCTCTTCAGGGAGCTTCCAAAGACCAGGGAAATACTACTCAGCAGCAACAAGGAAAGAGGAGATGCTGCCCATGGAGGATGGAACTAGAGAAGGTAGGTTCAGGCAGAGGAGACTGTCAGTGTTAAAGAACTCTCCCAGAAGGAGCCCAACCCTCCTTGCCCTGTAACCTGCTGTGTGGGAGTGAAAGAAAAAGGAGTCTGTGCTCTGTTCTCTGGCAGTAGAGTGCTGTCTTTCTCACAGCTGGCTTTCACAGTGGAAAGACAGATTTCCCAATCCCCCACTTTTTTTTTCTCATAACCAACAACAACTTTAAAGAGAGAGCAGCACCACTACCTGTTAGCCACTTAACCAGTGGGCAGCCCACTTCAGTGGCCAGGTAACTTGACAGGCGCAGAGTGGGCAGGCTTGCTGTGACAGTTTGGAGCAAGACCCTCAGCACTTGGCTGTCCCAGTCAAACTCCAGTGTTTGAGCAACCTTTATGATGGGGAGCATTTTGCAGCTGCTGCTGGAGCACCAGATCCAGCTCAGAGAGGGGATCTGAGCTCTCTCTTTCCCAGGAGCTGTGCCAGCACGCTGCCTTGTCAGCAGTCAGCCCTTCGGCCCCGCGTGACGTTCGTGCTAGCTACACGCTCCCATAAACTGTCAGCTTGAAGTGCTGTTGAAAGCATCTGAGAACGTGTCCATGCTTGAGGACCAATCCAAGGCTAATCAAATGTAATGAGTCTTTCAATTGATTTAAATGAGCTGGAAATCAGAGCTCTGAAGCAACTGCTGCTCAGGTTACCTACCACCCCTGCGCTAGGGTAAACTCCAGCTGTGTGAAACATCTTCACCCTGAAGCAATGATCTGTCAGCACTAGAACTACAGTGCTACAATATCCATTTACAGCTTTGGTGAACCTCTCAGAGACTCACCAGAGGAGACTCTCTCACCCAGGAGGCCCTGGAGAAACAGGAGATCAAACGTATGGTGCAGCAACCTTCAGCAAGCATTTCCCTAACCTGCAGCGGAAGCGATTTGAGCGTGGCAGCAGCCCTCAGATCAAATGAGTACTCTGCTAGTGGCATTTCACCCCATAAATAAAGAGGGTTCTGAAACACTTCCTAGGGTTTGCTGTGAGAGTTGCAGGGTCCTGCAAGAAGCCATCTGACCCCAAGGGGTTCTGTGCATTGTAGCAGGGCAGAGGAGGGGGAGCCTTGCTCTGAGCCAGATGCTGCTTCTTGCAACCTTGTCTTGGTGTCTGGCTGTATTTAGAACAGCTGCTGGAGTGCATTTGATGGACTGGGGTACCTCTTGCATCTGGGAGAGCAGAGCAGATCCTTTCTCTTCCACCTTGTCAGATCTTTGCTCATTTTTCTCCCAGATAGAGAAAAAAGCACTGATGCTGGCTGAAGGTGGTCCTGCTGTAATGCCTGCCTTTCCATACTGACACATGGTGGAACAGGCTCCCTACTCTGGACTTAACAGCCCTCACTGGGGAACTGGACGGGCTAGCATTTGTCTGTTGACTTTTATCTCCTGCTTGATACTCCATTATCAGATGAGTTATGTGCCTAATGAACTGTTGAACCATTAGTGCTGTCCCTTTGGTGCTGTAGTTGATTTCCAGCATGCAGAGCTGAGCATCACCAGGCAGTCTAGTCCTCTAACTGAAGAATGGGATTGAGCATCATCTGCCAGAAGGGATTAATTGATTTAACTTTCATGTCTCTTTGTCTTCTGCTTAGATGAGAATCGTCCTTACTGTCCTCAGCACTGCACCAGTTGCCACGTGATTATAATGTGTGCAAAATTATTCCTTAAGTTCCCAACACGCAGTTAAGACCTTGCACTAGGATTTTACCTCAGTGAAATAGAAAAGTAGTTATCAGAAAGAGAATGGTAAGTGCTGGCTGCTCACAGCCCTTTCTCTTCATTTCAGAGATGTAGTTTCAGTCCACATGGGTCCTTGCCAACCCCTGGGAAGAGGGCAGTGGTGCAGTTTTGGCAGGGCACAGGCTTGGGCAGCATCACTGCCTGGACTGCCCATCTCTTGTGCTCTCATGTTCACGTTTGCAGTCACTTGGATGTCTAGGTAAGAGTGAGAACAGGGTTTACTTCTTCACAAAGCAGAACTGAACCAAGTTTTACACTGATTCTTCAAATCTCTGCGTTGCCTCTGGGATAGCTTGAGCCACGGAAATGAAACTTACTTTGCAGACCTTTGCAGCTACCCAGGACAGCAGGTGCAAAGCACCAGAGCCAACAGCAAACCATGCGTTTCTCCTGTTACGAGCTTGCTCACATCTTTAGTCCTGCTGTGGAAAACCCGGTACAAAGTGTTAAGTCCTGCTCAGTTGGGTTTATTTCACCTTTTATGGATATATAAGACTAATGACAATACATATGGATATAAAAGCAAATGAATGGAGAAGAGCTGCCAGGTTGAAAAATAAATGTAGATCAGGAAAATACAGGCTCATTCGACAGCACGGTAGTTAAAGTGTTTGCATCGAGCTGATACTACTGTTCATTTTTAACTGTTGTTGTTAATAACTTGTGGAAAATAAATGTTGGGTGTTGTGTTTCTCTCAGTCATTTGTGTTGCTCTTTCATGTCACTCCGTCGGACAGTGAAAGCTGTGTGTCTGATGGTTCAACCCCTTCACACTTTCTAATTCCCCTCTCACTAGTTCAAAGTCATCTGGTAACTTACACAAGTGACAGCCACGTTTTGTGAAGTCCTAAGAATATCTGTCTGTGCTTGTTTTAAATTTAGTGAAATCAGCCTAATTGTAATCCTCTGCTTAAATCTGGTTGGCAGCCTTGTCTTTGTCTGCATCAGTGCATCACGGTGTGCTGTAGAAGTGGATCTGCAGCAGGAGGCTCTTGGCAATGAAGCCTGTGTCCATGCTGTCCATGGCATGGGGTGTTACTTCAACACAGCCTTGGTCTGGGTGCATGTTGGCAGCTGGAGCATGCCCATCCACTAGTTTGGCTTCACACACTCGAGGACCGTTTGGCTACTGAAGGGTGGCAATAGCTGGAGCATGCCCATCCACTAGTTTGGCTTCACACACTCGAGGACCGTTTGGCTACTGAAGGGTGGCAATTTGGGACCATAGGAAGAGTTGCTTCAAACCATTCTCCTGATCCAGAACAAAGCACTAACAAAGGCACACCACATGAAGTCCAACTCCCCATCACCTTGCTGGTTCTATTCTTGTGTCCTCATAAATGAAGTTAAAATCAAGATACGAAAGATTTAGCCCTTCACAGAATCACAGCACATTAGGGATTGGAAGGGACCCCAAAAGATCATCTAGTCCAATCCCCCTGCCACAGCAGGATCATCTAGACCAAGTCACACAGGAACACATCCAGGTGGGTTTTAAACATCTCCAGAGAGACATTTGAAGAGTACAGATGGCTACAAGAACATGCTTGATCACTCAAGGTCCAGAGAGCTTTTCATAAACACTCTCTAATTAAGTCCTGAAAACGGCTGAAAAAATGAACCAGTTGTTCCATGATGAAGATCCATATGTTTTTCATTAAATGGTTGGCTGGCTGTGCTCAAACAACTCGAGACATCAGCTTCAGGTAGTAGAAACAGGTGCAACTCCAGTTACCACAGTGCAGGTTTAGCGACTGGCAATAGCAGAGGACTGGCTATTAGAAAATTCTTTTCAGCTTGTTTTTTTCTTCCCAAAGCAGCAGGTTTCATCTGCCCTGGCTGTTCTCACCATCTCCGCTCTCACTTTCCACGAAGAACGGAGCCCTGATTTTCATGGCCGAGTATTTCAGCGAGTACCACATCCCATGCCACGTAGACCAAACGATGCCATTGTCATGGGTTCCGTTGTACCTCCCTGTTCTGTAGTATCGTCCATTGAGGTTTACGGCATGGCACCTTCAAATCATAGAATCATTCAGGTTCGAAAAGACTCTTGGGATCATCGAGTCCAACCATCAACCCTACTCTACAAGTTCACCCTTAAACCAGATCCCCCAACACAACATCTAAGTATCTTTTAAACTCATCCAAGGATGGGGACTCAACCACCACTCTGGGCAGCCCATTCCAGTGCCTGACCACTCTCTGTGAAGAATTTTTTCCTGATGTCCAATCTAAACCTACTCTGTTGGAGCTTGAAACCATTCCCTCTGGTTCTCTCACTAATTACCTGTGAGAAGAGATCATCTCTACAATGTCCTTTCAGATAGTTGTAGAGAGCCTCCTCTTCCTCAGACTAAACATCCCTAACTCTCTCAATCTCTCTTCATAAGATTTATCCTCCAGGCCCTTCCCCAGCTTTGTTGCCTGACTCTGCACTTGCTTCAGCACCTTGATGTCTCCCTTGTACCGAGGTGCCCAAAACTGGACACAATACTCAAGGTGCAGCCTCAGCAGTGCTGAGTACAGGGGGACAATCCCCTCCCTACTCATGAGAAGACATTGCGTCTTGGCAGTGAAGTAAAACTTTCACACAACTTACCTTTAGAACTACCAGAGCAGGATTCATGGTCAGATTCAGGCACCCAAGTAGATCTGTCTGTACTGAACTGGTTTTCTAAAGTCCTACAAGAGCCTACTGAAATCTGGTTACTGCCTTTACTGGAACCAGAGAAGTATGTAGGTCATCCTATAGTGGACATCTCTGCTGGTCAGATAATTCCACCTGTTGACTCCTTTAAGTGTATTAAGTAGGGACATGATCCAGTTGCCTAAACGCAGAGGTGTCGTGCCATTTGGTAGGCTGTAACTCGAGCATAGACAGCTATGTATTGAGATCCAGAAGTTCAGATGTCTTTTAATCAAGGTAAATCCCACTATTGATGTGTATTTTTGTACCCCACTGATTTCAGTCTGTATGTGATGGGGGCCTGCTCACAGAAGAGGCTCGTCCTTCACTACAGCAGAGGAGAACTGAGCGTGGTGTGTCCATGCTGCCAGGGCAGGTGAGCTGGAGTCCCTGCTTGTTGCTGTGTGGGGTATGCCCAGCTAGCAAATATGCCACCAGTTAGCCCCCTGGACAGAGAAAGGTCCTTTGTAGACATTCCACCTCGCAGTGACTACAGTCGTTTTCTTCCCTGGGATATAACCCAAACCACTTTCAGGAATTTTAATTGGGGTCTTTTCCTTCAAGAAAGAAATGCTTTTCCCCTGAAGCATTTATTCTGATGTGTTTTCTTAAAATGAATGCAACTACCTGCTTTGCTTCTTAACAAAACGACTGTATTTGCTTTCCTTTGAGGACCTGTAGGTGTGAATGCTTTAGGTCTGGCTGTGTTGAGTGGCAAGCACACAGCAACCTCCAGCTGCTGCGAGGCAGCCAAGTTCTTTTGGCTGTACAGCCACCACACCCTGTGCATCCAGAAGGAGCTGACTGTTTTCCATACCTGTTAAACCACCAGCCACCCGTGTTCTCTGACGCACAGTTTCCTGCCAGGAATCGGTCATGATCCTTGTCAGAAGTGGTGAACTGCATCCCTCTGTGAGAGGCTGACCACTGATCTTCAAAATTGCTCCCACCAGACAGAGCGTCGCCAGCGTTGCCAGAATAGGTGCCAAACCATAACCTGTAATTGTCCTGTGAGAATATGTGAATCACCTCTTTGATATCAGCTCTTCCTGGCCTTCCTCTCATTTTTGAGACCAAATTTGCTCTGGCCATGGTATCCACTGTCAAAGGCATGACTATTGAAGTCAAGGGTGACTTTGGCCCCATGCTTTAATGATCCTAGAGTAGATCAATATGGGATTTATACTTCCAGAAAGGATGGCTAATTACTGCTGCTGCTACAGAAGGCTTCAGGCTTTTTTTGTCTTTCAATAATAATTTGATCCACTATAAAACAAGCTGGAGGGCTCCTCCTAACTCAAGAACAACTTGGAAGAAAACTGTGCCAAGCAGTTGCCTTCATTAACAGACAGTTGTTCAGCTAGAAAAACTCCTTAGGAATTTTGCTGCTCCAACCATGAGAAGCCATCTGATTTCTAGATAAATGGTCCTGTCCTGGTAGGAACATTTAGAAGAATAATTCCATTGTGCACAGCCAACGGATCTAAGACATCTTTGTTATGAGATGGATTAGTGCTTCTCTGGTGTGGCCTTTTTCCTCTCATCATACTCAAATTCTTAAGTGAAAAACAGCAGTAGGGTACTAAAGTGAAGCTGTTAAAACTTTTAATAAGAAAACTAATTGCAAATTGAATGCAGTGTGTGCATTTTGGGAGCAGTGATATCAGTTGGAACTAAAATAATGCAATGGAATCCATGTCCCTCGGTATGTGGGCTAGTTACCTAAAGCTAAAAAGCAACCCCAAAATACAGAGATGTGGACTAGATGATCTTTTGAGGTCCCTTCCAATCCCTAATGATTCTATGATTCTATGTGTCTGCCTTCAGGCTTTCTGTGACTGTAGCACTAAGTGTACTGGTACAGGTCCCTCTCTTCAAGATAAGAACTTAAAATTGCTCTTTCAAAGCTTTGATTAGAGTTTACTATGTTATTCTAGAACAAAGTAGAGAGGGTTTGTTCTGGTGGTTGTCTTCTAAGTGGCAGCCTGAAACATTCACAGAATCATTAGGGATTGGAAGGAACCTCGAAAGATCATCTAGTCCAATCCCCCTGCCACAGCAGGATCAAACATTCTTCTAAGATGTATGAGAACAGGGTTCAGTTTCCACACAGATGTTCAAAAACTCATCTCCTCCTTGGGAAGACCCTTTTAACCATGAGGTCGCAGGCAAGTGCAGCAGCAGTTAGCAAGAGAGCAGGAATATGTGTTCCTGTCACTTGGTGTTTGGGGCACTCAGTGGTTGCAAGGAAGAATTCCCAGCCTTACACCCCTGTTCCCTGGGCTGTTGGTCCATCAGCCAAACCAGGAATCCCAGGGAACCAGAGCAGGGAGTTTTGCACAGCTGTGATCACAACCTCGATACCAAAGGCTGCATGTGCAGATGCCCCACGTGTGCACACAAAGGACATGGCCACTCTCTCCATTCCTTACCTGCTCATTGGCAAGCTGGAAATTTTCATAGACTGCATAACGTCTTTCCCCATGCCAGTCCATCAGGTCAACCTTTAATGAGGTCTCCCCTAAACACAAAGTGATGTCCTGTTAGATGAAGTAGCTCATGCAGATTAGAAAGAAATCTGTGGAGGGACAATACTTGCACCTCTAGCGAGCAGGTCATAGATGTGGTCATTGCCCAGCCAGTATTCACCATTCCTGCCCTGGAATTCCCCAAATCCCAGTTTGTAGTCATCCCATTTCCTGCAGTGAGATACAAGTATCAGTTTCAGAACATGAGTGAATTAGGCCATTTGTGACACCTGGCTACGGTAACAAGTAGAACTTCATCTGTATCCTAGACAGTTTTCTAGAAGTATCTGATGCACCACAAGCTGAGCTCAGATGTGTCCCTCTGCCTTGGAGGCAGATGCCACTCACAGCTTAATTGTCTCACTGAACGTGTGCGCACACACATTGGGATCAAGCTTCAAACTGCCAGGCGCAGGGCTCACAGAATGAGGCTGTCAATCAGATGGAGAGGGAGAGCAGCAGCTGTCATACTGGTTGTCATCAAAGTACCTGATGTTGTTCTTCAGCAAGTCATCAATAAAAATGCCCTCCTGGCTGGAAATGAACCCTGCGGTCTGAAATACGCTGAAGTACGGTATGGTGAAGAACTAGAAGCTCAACAGAAACTGCAAACAAAACCTTCCAGATAATGTTGAAAGGAAAATATCTGGGTTTACTTTGTGGTCTAGTTTCATTTAAATCTGGTTTTGATTCATTGACCACTGTCACTCTGCTGTTTTGTAGGATCACTGTTTGCATGTGGCAACTTGTCCTTTAAATATATAAGCTTAGATATGTCCTGACTTTTCACCAGCATTCTGTGGCTTCATCTTTTTAAGAGATTTCTCCTGCCACTACTTTCTCCTCATCATTTAATTCTCTTTAAAATCCCCTCTGTTATTTTTGTGTTATCTTTAATGCTCACATCTACTCCATGTGTACCATCATTTCCATTTTTGCCAACACCGTGTTTACTCCCTCTCTCATGTCGTTCTCAGGCCACGTTGATTCTGCCTGGCCTGCACACAGGTCAGTGTGCCTCTTCAGGGGGCTTTTTATTCACCTGTGCTGAGAGCTGAGCTGCCATGGCTAGATGCTACCACTCTGGGCAAGCTAGCTTACAGCCAGTTGGGGTAGTTGTGCAATGGACTGCACTAACTGTAACAGACACTACATGAGCTGTGAAACCGTGTGGGTGCTCTGACAGTGAAGTACTTTGTGTGTTTCTTCTCTATTGTGTTACCCAGCAACTCTGCTCCTGGAGATTTCCGGGTGAAAGCCACCTCTCTAGGATTTTGTGTAGAGAAAGGACACTCTGGATCAATGGTTTGTAACCCTTTTGAACAATCTGAATACAGAAGCAAATGTTATCCAAGAGACAAGTGGCTTTGAACACTCACACAGAATCACAGAAGGTTAAGGATTGGAAGGGACCTCAAAAGATCATCCAGTCCAATCCCCCTGACACAGCAGGATCACCTAGACCACCACAGGAACATCTAGATGGATTTTAAACATTTCCAGAGGAGACTCCATAACCACCCTGGGCAGCCCCTTCCAGTGCTCTGTCACCCTCATTGTGAAGAAGCTCCTTCTCATATTGATGTGGAACCTCCTATGTTCCAGCTCACACCCATCACCCCTCGTCCCATCACTAGATGACATTGAGAAGAGCCTGGCTCCATCCTCCCGACACCCACCCTTCACATATTTATAGACATTAATGAGGTCACCCCTCAGTCTCCTGTTCTCCAAGCTCAAGAGACCCAGCTCCCTCAGCCTTTCCTCATAAGGGAGGTGTTCTGCTCCCTTCATCATCTCTGTGGCTCTGCGCTGGACTCTCTCCAGCAGTTCTGTGTCCTTCTTGAACTGAGGGGCCCAGAACTGGACACAACACTCCAGATGCTATTTTGGCCCTTTAGGACATTAAATTCATCAAGTAATCTCATCTCAGACCTTATCCACTGATCAGGCAATGACGAGGAGTTAGAGGTCCTTTTTGAAAATGGCTTCCTGCTGCAAACAAGTACCACCAGATTGTCCTAATGCAGAGAGTTACCACCACTGAAGTATAGTCCTGCATACCCTGATTTGCAAACGTGGGGTTTTGCCAGGCAGCAGGACAGGGGTGGGAGATGGAGGCCTGACTGCAAGCCCTGTTGATGCAACCACAAGAGACTCACCTGTTGAAATTCTCCTTGCCGTTACCTCGCCGCTGAATGACAGTCCACCCGCCACCATCAGACATGTCACAGTACACCAGGAAGGGCTCTCGGTCTGCTCTGGGCCGGATCCGGTAGTAGCCGTTTTGGGTCTTCTTTGAGTTATACACTGCAGCACAGTCTAGGCAGAACAATTTTGGCTTGTTAAGTGGGGCAAGGGAAAGCAAAGGGGTACGTGCAGACAAGAGGAGCTGTGTGGGTCAAGGACAGCTGGGCCAGCCTGTACCTAGCTCTGAGAGCCCTGCAAAGCCAAAGCGAACAGTTTGGTTTGCAGTCTGCTGGTCCTGACAATGAGCAGCAAGGCTCAAGAGCCTTCACAGCCCTGTCCTCTGAGAGTGTCATGCACAAACCTTTGAAAAGAACACAGCACTGGGACTGGCTCTCTCAGCTTTTGCAGGAAAGCCAATTTCCACGTGGAAGGTAACCTCAGCTGCACTTCAGATCAGACCAGGGACCAACACTTTTAAAGTAACAGGCTAAGCTCTTGCAACCAGCTCTACCAGGGCTGGATCAGAAGAGTGACTTTCAGGATTCTATGATTCTATGACTTTCAGTGCTTCACACTTTCAATTTAATGCCCATGAAAGACAAAATCCTACCCTATGGTTCTATGATTCTACATCAGTTATGATCATGTTCTTAGAGCAAGGAACAGAGTATGTGGGCTAGTTACTGCATCATAGAAGTTAAGGAGGAGCTCAGGAACAGGAAGGTTGAGCTCCTCTGAACAGCTTTTGGTTCCCACTGAGCCAGGCACTCTCAGCTCTGATAAGTCACTGGGGCAAAATGGGCTATTTGAGACCAAGGCCCATCTCCTCCTAAGCAGCTGTCTAAAGTAGTTCTGATGGGAAATATATGAGAGATGCCTGTTCCTGTCTGCACCACTGTCCCAGGTGAGAAGCCTAGGGTCACGAGTCTGCCCTTCTCCTTCCTATGCATCTGACTGTATTTTAAACACAATCTAACTTAAAAATCCTAAAACTTCTCTCAGAAATAAAATATGATCAATGGGACACTGACAGGTGAAATAAACATCGTGGCAAGCCAAAATTTCCACACATGCCTCTGAGAACCGTACCTTGGTCGTAGACTATCAAACTTCCACTGGTGGTGGGTAAGAGTATCTCATGCTGCATGCTCCTGTTGCCTGAGAACAGACCACTCGTTGCTCTATGGTAGCTGTTCTCCAGGATGTCCTTTAGTTGCAGTTCGTATAAGAAAAGCAAGCCTTGAAGGTGTTTTAACCGTTGTCTTAATTTATTGTTGTCTAAGAGGCAGGTATCTTTTTCCTATGGAGAAAATAGAACAATCCCCACCCCCCCGTGGTGAGAACAAAGAGGCAGAGAGAGAAGAAGCATCTCTCTCCTTTTGACCATAACATATCACACTGTCTCTGTGGATCAAGACAATATGATGGTGGTCTTTTCCAAAGATAAACAAGTCTTGCATTACATGAGCTGTTGAGTTGAATGTGGTGGAAGGTTTTCTACAATGGCTTTGCCACTGATCAGAATATGATCACAGAATCACAGAATCACAGAACACTGTGAACAGGGACCTGCTGCAGACAGCTGAGCAATCCAGCTCTCCTTACCAAGCTCTGTACCTCGCTGGGATGCTCATCAGAAGAGTACAGATTGCCTCAGACTGCACTCACCTCATCTTCCACTTCCTGCTTTTTAACCCATAATGAATACATGAAGGCAGCTTTCCCTGAGGGAACAGAGGGAAGTATTTCTTCACTGATCATAACATTATTTTTTTAAGGGCTTTTGTTGTTGCTGCTAATTTTTGCCAATGTCAGTCCAGCCACCCAGAGAGCTGCGCAGCCTCTAATCCCATGAAAACTCTGTTATCAGGCCAACAAAAGAAGGACCTTCCTATAGCTGCAGGAAGATGCCCTTGTGCTCAGTTCTTGCAATCCCTTTTGTGGGGGACCAGCTATCTCTTCATGACTGGGCATGATAAACCACTGAGAGGTTGTACGGACATCAGCTAAGAAATACCCACCGAAAACCTGGGTGCAGGTGAGCCAGAGCTGACCAGGAAAAGGAGCAGCAGCAATCGAGGCATCATCACACTCATTTCTTATCACCTGAAAAGAAGCACTGACAGGTTGCACTAGAGGTTTATTTAGTTCTTCTCACAGCTCAGTCATGTAGAGGAGGTTGTTGGAAACTACAGTGAGGAGAAAATCAGGGAAAATCCAGTCCTAGGGAGAAGCTGAAGCACCAGAGCCACGTGTAGACAGGATGATTGAAGCTTAGGTCCAAGCTCCTCCTTCCCAGGGTGACTTTCCAGTGGCCTCTGCCTTTCTTTCCAAGCACCCTCGCAGATGGGAAGTTGCTTAACAATAACACCTCCCCAGAGCACTTCTCGTGCAACTGGCTGGCAAAAGCACACAGTCCTTTTTCAGTCCAAATGCCCCAAAGTTAAGAGGAATTCTGTTTCCTGGCAGAGTGAATGAAGGCATTGCCCCACAGAGCACTCTGCCAGGACGGGACTACCTTGGAGGCAGAGGGCAGATGTCACATGTGGGACAGGGGGAGCATAGGATACTTTTTGCTTGGATTTCAGTTGAAGAAATCTCTGCTGCTGACCAGCCCCATGCACAGATGGGGCTTGTTGGAGAGTCTCAGCTAGAAAAACAGCCACTGGGAACATGCAGCTGAATGCAAGTGAACTGTACAGGCTGTTCCAGCGTGCTTGCATGGTGCTTAAAAAAACCAACCCAAACAGAAGGAATGTAAAAAATCTACAAAATAGGCTAAAACTGACTCCCCCGCTTCACATCTGGAAGTGCAGCGGGAACTTAACTACCCAGCTCTGTGCTCCAAATGACAACGTGCTTTGTTCCAGCTATGGCTCCATCAGCAGCCCCCAGCGGCTGATGCTGCTTCCAGAGCCGGCAAAGTTGCTGCAACAAGAAAGCCATCACCCAAGCTGGGCAGGCAGGGTCCAAAGCAAGCTGAGAGAAGAAATGCCTTGTGGAAGTTGCCCATAAAAAGTGTCTTGCAGGTGGGTGACCCAGCACGTGACATTTTTTTCAGCTCATAGAGAGAAGGGTTCAGTATTAGAGCAGGGGAACTGCCAGCCTGGTTCTATGCATATAGCACAAAGCTAAGATGAAGGATGGGTCTGAGTAACAGCCCCTGAAAAACCGTGTGTGCAGACCAGAGGGAAAGAAAGCATCTACACCTTTAGTAACACATAGGAAATGCACATACCTGTAACTCGCCTTTCTTTCAGACCTCCTCCTGATGAGTTTATCTGCCTTAGAAGTGAACTGCAAAAGAAAATGATCATCAGCCTGGCTGCACTTCGAAAGGTTGATGGGACTTTCCTCTCCAGATGGCCCACATCAAGGGTGTAGATGAGCAATGTTTCATGGCACTGGGCACTTCCGCAGAAAAAAACACTGTCAGTTCCTCACGTGGAAACAGTTACTCAAACCCCAGGTTATCTGTTGTTAGCCAATCCTCATCCATCTGCTTCCCAGTGAGGGTAAGGACAGGTTTCTATCAGCAGTGCTCTCCCAAAGAGAGGGGCTCTGCTGGTTTTGTACCATTACTCACCTTATTTGACTGGGAAGCTCAAGCAGGAATGACTTTTTAAAGTGTTTATGTGAATCACTCAGGCTAATGCTTCCCGCGGGAGTTTTAGCTCATGTTTAATACAGCCAGGCTCATTTCAGTAAGTCCTGCAAGGTGGAAATAACACAGCTTCTCTGCTCAGCATTCCTTCTGCTGTTTAATCTGGTTTGTGTCTAAAAGCACAGCACAGCTGTAATGCCAAAGGAGCTGCAAATCTAAAGCACGAAGCAAACACTGGGGTATTAAGCAAGATTTGCTATTTGACTGAAACCTCAGGAGGTTTGCAGTTGTGTAACCCTCCTCTGAGCTGGATGATTAGATTTGCTAGTTAACACAAACAAGGACATTTGTGGAAAAGAGAAAAAAAACCTGACAACAAACAAACAGATGGGTGCCTCCCTTTGCATTGTGGCCATGGAATTACTAGGTATTTTAAAGAAAACAGAAGGAGTGTTCTATTTTACAAAGCAGTGTTCAGAGGAGAGGCCATGGAGCCAAAACACAGACATTTAAACACATCATATACTTGTGTGTTGCTCTCCAAGAAAGCAGGAACGTCCCGCTATCTCCAAGTACAGCAATATCTTTTATTTCTTAAAAACTGCATTCCTCTGCTCCTGCAAGGACCACTGACCCACTTAACTGCCAAAGGATTACGCAAACACCACTTTTCTTCTCACTCATTCTCCACCCCCAGTTTTAGGCTGGTTTTGATAGTTGTGAAAGTAAGTAAGTGAAACATCTCTTCTCCTTAGTGGGTATTCGGCTCTTTCTTCCACCTCTTCAGTCAGCAGCTACAGCCAACAGTGAGGTGCTCTGGTACCGCGCTCCCAGAAAAGCCCTGGGGCTTTCACTCATGGCAGCATCTCGTGGGCTGGAGCCAGCCAGCCCTTGAGACAGTCTATGCTGTCATCTACGTGGCTGACATTGTCCTCCTGAGCCTGTGTGAGATGGGTCTGCCATGACAGTGCTGCAGGGTTGTCGCAGTTGGGGTGGATATGCGACACAGAGTCCAAGACCAAAGTGCAAGCAGTCAAAGAGGAAGGCAAGATCCTTTATTAACGCAGCTAGTTCCCTTTTATACCCTCTCTGCACAGAGGTGTCCTTATTTTATTGGTCCAACACATATATAAACAAGTGGCCATTGGCGCTCAGCTTCATACAGGCCTTGCTCTATCTCTGTGCCTGTTGGCACAGCTGTTTGGTCAAGGAGCATCACTCTACATCTCTAATTCCTGTTAGTTCCTGGCTAAGACCAGGAACTAACTCTACATCTCTACATCTCTAATTCCTGTTAGTTCCTGGCTAAGACCAGGAACTAACTCTACATCTCTACATCTCTAATTCCTGTTAGTTCCTGGCTAAGACCAGGAACTAACTCTACATCTCTACATCTCTAATTCCTGTTAGTTCCTGGCTAAGCTGCAGACCGGGTAGCACTCACAAATGTATGCTACGTTACAGGACTGCGATGCTGCAGAAGCAGTACTCCAGTTCCAGCCTTCCCTCATGGACCCCCCAAATGTCTTCCAGAGCCAAGGCACCTGTAGCACTCTCATGCTTTCTTGAGGATTCCACCAGCTTTAGCCTCACAGGTGTCTATGTGTGAAAAACAGCAGGCAGCTGGAGGGTGTTTCTTGTATACCTGCTTCACAGTGAATTGATTTTCACAGGCTAGATGAGCTTGGGAAATATATGAAGCACAAGAGAAAGGTTGTCATGAGGCTGAGTTCATGTGAGGTGGGTCTAGCAGCAGGGTGTGTTCATGTACTGCTCCACTGGCCCAGAGAGGAAGTGATAGAGTCATTGCAAAGAACGCGGATACTGTGCGATCACTGATGTTTCCTCATAGATGTTGAAGTCCCAAGGCAATGGGACTGTAAAGGCTTTTCTTTTTTTTTCCTGGAATACACGTGCTTCACACATAGTCTGTAGTTCAAATCCTGTTTAGTTACTTGGAAGGAGATTAAATTCCCTCTTTAGATCTTGTCAGCAATTAATAACAAGTTTCATTACCTAAAAACCTCCCCACCCTGCTCTCCTCCACCTTCCTTCCAGCAAAGGTACATAGGTCATATAAAGAACATATAAATAACAGCCACATAAAACTTTTAGTCACACTGTAAATGCACAGACAGCACAGCAAGAACACAAGTAGGTGGACAAACATTAAAGAAGACGGTGGCTCTGTGGCAGCTGCAGTCATAGGGTGCTGGGCTTTCCCAGAAAGGGGAGGTAGATACAAAGATGACACCTGATGGTCTTTCACTCCACCAGGGTCCAATGGAGTATCACTGCATCTAGAAGACAGTGATGCCATCCCAAAACAAGTTGTTTGTTTGCCCCTAAAGGAGAAGGGAAGAAATGGGGCAGACTGCTTCAGACTCCAAAGGATGTTCAGAGACCTGGGGTGTTCATTACAAGAATCTTGCTGCCTACTTGTGCTCTCAGAGTAGTTTAGAGCCACCTGCAAGCAAATCAGCTCACAGAAACCATATGCTTCACGCGTTTGCCATTAGTTTTGTACTTCTCTATCAGATCTCACCCTTCATAAACATCCTGCTCCCTGCGAGAGACTGCAGGCCAGGGTGCTTCGCAGGCACTGCAGGTGTGGAGGTACCAGGGGCCAGCAGGCTCTTGGTGTGTGAGCTACTATACATCTTCTGTAGGAGTCTGGGCTGCCAGGATTTTAAAAACAAAGTGAATTTACAAGATCTGAAACAAATATTTATTTCTTTTTAAAATCTAGCAATAAAAAGGTTTCATCGAAAGATAAATTTCAAAGATCAGGATGACACCAGTCACCATAGTTTCAGTCCAAGAAATGACCGAAACCAGCATGTACACATTGAAACTCTGTGGTTTACTGGCGAGGAGGAACCACAGAGATCTGTGTACAAAGGGGTAATGGTGGCAGACCATGAAACACACTAGATCCAAATGTTTTGATAACGTTCAAAGCAAAGCCATCATTCAGTCTAACTAATGAGTCTGCATGCAGCCTGTGAGTATCTAATAGGTTGACACAACAAATGTAATTAGTTTATAAGTTCCTGAGGGCAAGCACAGGTCCGAGCAATCTCACTTACATCAGGAATAGCTATACCAAAGGGAATTAGTCACAAGGCTGAAGGGAGTATGTGGATTATCAGTGTGATCTTCTGTCTACCTCAGCTCAGATAACTCCCCCGACCTAATTCACTCCCATTTGAACTGGAACATCTTTTGAGAGAATATTCTTTGGTGTAAAATAGTCAGTGCTGAAATATTCAGTGCAGGAAGAAGCCACCACAGAACGCAGCGTGCTCTTCCACCACTTAACTGCCCACATCATTAATTATTATTGGGTTTTGCCCTGAATCTGCCAAATCTCATCGTGCAGCTTTTTAATCTCATGATGCCTTATTTTGTGAAGGGGAAGAACCCTCTGCTGCCAAATGCTTTTACCCTGCTTAAGGCTAGCTCCAAGCACATACAAGCTGTTTGCCTGTCCCTGGCTGGGAATCTAAACCTGGGTTGCCTACTTTGGCTGCAAGCATACATGCTGAGGGAAAGCCAGCAGGGTCATGGAGATAGTGCTTGCACAAAGCTGGGCAGGGCTGGGCACCATGGCACACAAACACAGAGAGCATGAGGAGGTAGGGCACTTAGATGGCATGGGAAGGGAGGAAGGATAAGAACAAGTTCTGCTCCTGGAGTGATTTCATTCCAGGTTGTTTAATACAGAACACATACTTAGACCCCTGTGACACACACAGGAACAGAACTGCAGGTTCTGAGGGGATCTCTGCTGCCCAACAGAGAGAGAGGGGCCAAGTTAACTGAATTGTCTCTAGGGTTAGGCAGCTCCTCAACAAGCACCTGTGTAGATCTAAATTTTGAAGCTTTATGCCTGTTCACACCCCTTTTGGGGCACCTAGACTTTTTTCCAGATCCAGCCCTGACTGACTCCTTTTGTTTCAGAGGAGGGACAGCTTTATGCTCCTTGACTCATCTGCGATGAGGTGCACTCCACAGCCTTTTATTCACATCATGGCTCTTTCTTTCTTCTTTAGTTGTGGTTACCAGGACTGGAGAACTGAAAGCACACAGGATCCCAATAAGGACCTCAAGCCATATCTCCAGCTCAACATCTTTACTGATTGTGGATCCAAGGATCTCGCTATTCCTTTTGCCATAGAACCACAATTGCCTGCAGCTGATTACTACCTACCACTACGTAAGGCCTTTTCAGAGTTACCTGTTTCCATAATACAGTCACTGATGCTCCAAGTCTGACCTGCCATGCAGACAGTTGTGACTGGCAACACCTGAGAACTTAGCTAAGAAAAGCTTGCCAGCTTTCTTGTATGTACATACACACCCAAGGCACATGGCAAACACAACTCAGTGACAGTGAATAGGATTGTTAAGTAGACCAAGGATCTCTTTTAAAGATGTTGCATGGTCTTTCAGGTATCAAGGGCTAAAAAGCACCATCCTGAGATGCTGTGTTCTGAGATTGACAGTGCATGTGTGGAAATACACAGCACTCACTCATCTGCACTTACCAGACCTTACAATTTCTTCTACACAAATACTAACATCGCTAGGCCATCAGATCTACCTGCTTTTAATACTGGCAGAGACACTTCTCTCCATACTTCTGCTCATTAATGTTCTTGGCCTTCTCTCTTAAGAGTATTGACTATATGAGCCATACCTATCGATTTTTAAATCTGCCAAGTCAAGAGATTCTGTTTGCCACCCTCTCTGTTATTTTTGGAATGTAAAGTATGTCATCACCCTTTGAGATATGAGCACTTCATCCCGCTCTGCCCAGTATGCAACTGGGTTATTTACTGAACAGTTCAATCTTTTCTGCATTTTGTTGACAACTCTATTTTACACTGATGAACCAAGGGATCAGAACTGCATTCTCTGTGTGTTTTTTATAATATGCCATTTAACTAGCTACATTTATTTACAAGTCTTGAATTAAAAACACAGAGATTTTCAATGTTTCCTTTTTATTTTTAGCTTTATAAACCATAGGAACATGATGTTCTTAAACTTTTATCTAGAAATCAGATTTTATTAACAAAAACAAAAATATAGTTTTTTTATTTTGATCAGCTGACTCCAGAATTGTGGCTTTAACAAAATAGATCAGCCACCAGGAAACTTGTGATTACGCATGAGAGCTGGCAAATAGCCAATGCTGTTAAGATGAGCAATATTCATGGAACATTAGGGATTGGAAGAGACCTCGAAAGATCATCTAGTTCAATGCCCCTGTCACAGTAGGATCCACTAGAGCCAGTCCCACAGGAATGACTGGATTGAAAAGAGCAGTTAGTGTTATCACTGGCAATATAGCATCTACCTATTTGATGAAAAATGAGAACAACCTTTTCATTTTAAGTGCATCTACAACCTCTAACAAGCTGTGGCTCATTTTTACATCCCTGGCATTCAGTCTGAGGGCCATGCTGAAAGCCTCCTTCCTCCAGTCCCTGCTTTGGCAGGCTGTTACGGTTGTTCTGTGAAGCATCAAATTCACCACCCACATTGCCCTCACTCCTTGGTGCTTCCAGAGCCCAGAACAGGGGAGAACAGACTTCTGTATTTCTACTCCTCTCTGACATGGTCGTTCCTGAGAAGGTGCTTCACAGGCATAAGGTCCCACTGAGAGTAACTCACAGAATATTCAAGTGGTTCACAGAACTAAACCTGTATTAAATAACCTGCACATGGCCTTTTTTTCAGAACTAGGAGTAAAGGAATTAGTTTCTTCTTATCATCCCACTTAGTTTCCATCCATTTTTAGATGTTCCTCAAATTCATAATTATCTTAATATATCAGAAATTTTTAGCTCATTATTTGCTCCTGCTGTCTGTAGAAGCTACTTACCCAGATATATGACAGAGGAACTTTCTGTTGAGTCTCCTGCACAGAAATGCTCCTTACTCCCAGCATTCTTCTTAAAGCTTTTATTTCATTTGGGCACGGAGCATGCGAAAAGCCTGGAATCACCAGTTAACCGCATCCACCTCAGACCGAACTCCACCAGCCCTGCGAGCAGCCCCCAGACGCTCGCTTTGGGCTCCCTCTGCTGCCGGCCGTGTGGCAGAAAAGCCTTCCAGCGCAACTCGTCGGGAGCAGTGCTCCACCGTAAGAGCTTCATGCTCAGGGGCTGTTGGTCAGCGATGAAGGAAGGTAGGTGTGAAGCCTCTAGAGTGAGAAATCTGCCCCGCGGGCTCTGATTCTGCAAAAACAAAAGTGTTCAATGGTATGTGAAAAAACGTGCCCAACGTTATGTGTCTCTGCTCTGAATGGAGGCAGTCACATAGAATCACAGAGTGCTTGGGGTTGGAAGGGACCTCTGGAGATCATCTAGCCCAACTTCCCTGTCAGAGCAGGTTCTCCTAGAGCAGACTACGCAGGAGCACACTCAGGCATGTTCTGAATGTCTCCAGAGAAGGAGACTATAATCTCTCTGGGCAGGCTGTTCCAGTGCTCTGTAACCCTCAGGGTAAAGAAGCGTCTCCTCATGTTATGGTGGAACCTCTTGCATTCCTGTTTATGTCCATTGTCCCTTATCCTTTCACCTGGCACCACTGTGAAGAGTCAGGCTCTGTCCTCCTGACACCCACCTTTTAGATATTTAAAAGTGTTGATGAGTCCCGTCTCTATCTTCTCCAAGCTTAAGAGTTCAAGGTTTCTCACTCCTTCCTCACAAGGGAAATGCTCCAGGCCCCTGATCATCTTAGTGGCTCTGCACTGGACTCTCTCCAGTAGCATCTTGTCCTTATGGGGAGCCCAAAGCTGGACACAGCACTCCAGATGGACCTCACCATAGCAGAGAAGGAGTAGGCCCTCCCTCAGTCTACTGGCCACACTCTTCTTAATGCATCCCAAAAGACCACTGGCCTTCCTAGCCAAAAGAGCACATTACTGGCTCCTAGTCAGCCTGTGGTCCACCAAGACTTCCTCATCCTTCTCTGCCGTCACTATCACAGGCTGGGTCTTGCGGAGCCGGCGGGACCTGGCGGGGACCTCGCGAGCTCCGACAGGCGTCTGGGCCCTCGGCGGGCCCCTTGCCCACCCGCTGGGGCCCAGCGGCGCCGAAGCGGCATCGGTCCCGTCGCCATGTCGGCGGGCGGTACCGCCCGGCCCGGTCCGGCCCAGCCCAG
Source organism: Rhinopomastus cyanomelas (assembly GCA_013400115.1). NCBI lineage: Eukaryota > Metazoa > Chordata > Aves > Bucerotiformes > Rhinopomastidae > Rhinopomastus > Rhinopomastus cyanomelas. The sequence continues at coordinate 652,992 of VXBP01002016.1, read as the reverse complement.
GTGCAGCCGCTCGGCTCGGCCGGGCCATTTAACCGCCGCCGGGGGGAGGTTCAGCAGCCTTCGCGCTCCGCGGCTCGGACTGTCTTGGCGGGTGGGTGAGCGAGCGGCGCTCGACGGGAGAGGTGGGAGGGAGACAGCGCAGGAAGTTTAACGCAACTTTCCGCTGGGCCCGCGGAGAGCAGGGGTGGGTGTCCGGGCCCTGCAGTCCCGGCTCGGCGTGGAGGTGAGGCCGTTGCGACAGGGAGCCGCTATTGCGGGCTGAGGCCCTGCAGGACCCCACAGCGATGGCGCCGGCGGGGCCGGACCCGCCGCGGCTGTGGTGAGTGCGAGGCTGCTGCGGAGTGCTGGTGTTCACCGATTCTTCTGCTGCTTTCTCTCTAGTTAGATGTGATTCTCCTCAGAGCAGTAGAGCAGCACCAGGCGAAATGGTAACTGTGAGGTTCGGACAAGGGGCAGAGCTGACAGGGGCGTCCAGGTGAGTGGAAGGAGCGGTACCTGTGGTTTGGGATTGTAACATGCCCCGAATGTGGCCCCCTACCTAGAGTTTCTTAGTGGCCTCAATGTAAGAAAGAGACTAACAACGAGGTGCTGAAGTTTGTGGCATAGTGTTTTTATTTCTCCCTTCAGTCTTCCCCCAAGTGTTGTTTGAGAGGAGTGAGATTTTTTGAGAGAAATACACTGTTGTGATTGACTTCTTACAAGTAGTTAAGTGCTATCTAAGAAGAACAGAGAAGCCAGCTCTGGTATGATCTTAGGGCAGTAAGGCCTGTTCTCTTCTAGTTTCCAGAAACACTGTCAAAGGCTTCTTGTAGAACAAGATGTCCTTGCTCTGCTCTCTTTAAAAGCCTGAAGCTCTCTGCTGCTGTGAGCAATTAGAAAGGCTTATACTCTCTATGATTGTACAGGGAGGAAATGGATTCTTCTGGTATATCCTTGTTTTCTTCTCTTCCACACCCAATAGTCAAAGACTAGATGTAGTAGCCTGTGGCAGAGAGCTTGTTCCTGCCTGGACATCAAGTAGATGTCAAGCAAAACAAACATTCTCTGGAGAAAGCATTGTCTAGGACTGAGTTTTTATGTGAGACTACAGTGGAAACAGTGTACTCAGACTTGGCATGTCTCTTTGTGGTAAAAATTGGCTTCCTAACCCAAAACACTACTGTTACACATTCTTATTTTAGCTTATTTTAATCACAGTTGATGATAAGAGGGTGGTATTGGGCATGGTTCAAGTGTCTACAAGTATAAGACCTGCAGCAAAACTGCTATAGCAGCAGTTAGCTGTTTTAATAAGTGAAGCATTTCAGCTGTACATTAAGTGGAAACTTCCAAGAGACTATCCCAGAAGAGAAGAATAATTGAGAAGTGAAGCTGAACATGTCACTATAGCCTCAATTCTAAAAATAAAGTGAGGATACTGCTTTCTGAAGATACTAAAGCTGAAAAATTAGGTAAAATAAGGAAATTAAACTACTGCGGGGGGGGAGAGAGGATGGCAATGATTTTTCTCCTTGCCCTGATATTGAGTGCAGTTGATCCATCAGTACTTTTTGACAGTGTAGGAAATGCATCCATAGGCTTCTAGCTAAGAGAGGGGTTAGCCCATACTGCAGAAACAGTACTGGTATGTAGGTCCATTTTGAAGGATGAAGAATAGTTAAAACCTCCAGTAGTTACAGTAGTGACTTGTAACATACTACAGTACCTCAAACAGCACTGAAACAGCAGCATTGAGTATGTGTAAGTAGTTGCTCCTGCACAAGAAACAGGGATACCAGGGGTGGATGTGGCTGTTCCTGTGGAAAAGGCTGACTTAAATTCCTGGATTTGGGTGCTGTTTTATTTTGTCTGAAGTCGTGTGGTCCTCAAAGCTTCTCAGGTGGCTGGAAGAAAACATAGTCTAATGAAGCCTTTTTAGGGAAGTTATGGCCAGCAGCTATGATCCCCAGAAAATGCTGTTCTAGCACTAGCTCAGCTGCTGCTGTTCCTCCTCTGGTCTTCCAGTTTCCGTTCTGGTATCCTGCTCTGCACAAAAACATCCCTGTGCTATGGCAGAAAAACTGCTGTGGAAACATTAGTTCTGAACAAGTAGCTTACTGTAATAGCACTACTGTCATGAAGCAATTTTGAATGTGCATGCTTCCAGAGACTGGGCTCTTGGATGCCTTACTTCAAAGCTGAGAACATCTGTTTCCTTCTTGCCTCATAAGAAACTTTCAAGGTGGATTTCTAATGGGAACTAGGTCTGTGCAAGCCAAGGGGTTCTGCTATGCCAACATAACAGAAGCCTTTCTTCCCCTGGTACTCCACGTGTGCTCTGGCCCAGGCCGCTGCTTGCCACGCAGCAAGCAGTTAGTATTTTCTCTTGAACAACAAAGGGTAGCGATGTATAAAATTTACATCTATGCAAGTTATTGTGTTCCTTTTCCAGCTCTCCAGCAGCAGAAGAGGCCACTGTAAAGATTGATGATGGCTGCAATGAAGATAATGAGCCAGACAGTTGTTCCAAGTAAGCTAATGATAGACTAAATGCCTTGTTTACTCCCCAAAAGTGGAAGTTTCTGAGCCAAAATGAGAAGGCAGATGGCTTTCTAGTCTTAATGCTTGACCTTGACATTTGGTCTAGTATATAATAAGGTCAAGTAACTTTAGGAAGCTTCTTTATGCCTTTAGAGATGGCAGCTGAAGCAAATAATTGGCTACAAGTCCATAGTATTATGGAGAATGGGTAGTCTAAATAGCTTTGACTAAAATTCACTAAAGAAATGCGTTTGGGAGAACACTGAAGAACAAATACTGGTGAGAAGATGCAGTGAATGAGCATTTAGAGCAAATAAGCTGAATTCCTTCATTTAGAGTAGGTTGACTGAATTTTCTAGTGATTAAAGCAGTTTCTGAAGCAAGTTATTTTCTAATGTTGTTCTTGTCACTAGATTACTCTTATAGCATGTGTACTTAAGCTGGGGACAAATGACCACACCTGTTTCTCTGCTCCTGTAGCTGAAGAACAGTAAAACTAAGCCTGTTTTCTCAAGTCTGCTATTTTACAACAGTGAATTCTAAAAAGATGAAGTTGGCATTTGCAAAGGCTAAAGTATGTGGACAAGTGTGACTTGTTCCTTAACTGAGTTAAGGTGTTGGCAGGCTGAACTGGAGTGGTGTGTATGTATTTCAGTCTTAGGACACACAATCAAGGTCCTTAGTTTGTGGAAGCTAGTCTGCATTGTAAGACTGGCTGGGTGAAGACCTAGACTGACAAAAAGAGTAGTTACTGCAGTGCTTCCTTAGATACTCAACGTGTAGAGAGGACCTCCTGTTAGGTGGTCTGCAGACTTGACTTACACAGGAGAAGTGGACTTCCTTATGCTTCTTCCTATGTAAGGATGAAGGTGTTTGCTCATTTGTTACTAGATTCATACTTTAAAAAATCATGGGTTAACTCAGTAAGGCCTGGAAGCTGCTTCCTTGTAATTTCTAAGATATCTAGCCTTGTTTTAAAGTGAAGCTATTGAAGTGATAGTGATGTGCACCAAGGTAAATACAATGCTGCAGTTTTCCTAGAGGAAATGAGTAGCTCATGTGGGATCACTGGGTTGCAGTATAGATTACTGGGCTGACAGAGACTTCTGCAAGAGTGGTAGCACCAATGGTGGTGGGGAAGGGAACCATAGCAATTGTATAGAACAGGAAAGATGGGGTAGATAGGTAAGCAATACAAAAGGAATCTATTGGTACTTTGTTGCATGTCAGAACCTTTTGGTAGGTCCTACTGTTAACAGTATATGCAGATGTTTTCTTTTAATTGTCCAAGTGTCTAATCCCAAGATTACTTGCCAGACTAGCAGTTCATTTTTCAAATGGCCAGAACTTGGGGCTTGCAGATAATGATTTGTACCTTAGTTCTTGGTGTAGCCTAAAGAGGATTTTGAACTAGTAAGATAGTCACTCCTAAGTTCTAGCTTGAAACCAGAAAGCTCAGAACATACCAAAGGGGCAACAAATAATCTTCTGTAACTGAAAGCAGGGAGTTGAAATCCTGCTAGGGCTGGAGATAAGTCACAATTGGAAGAACATGTCTTAAGTTGCTAAATATCTGAAGAGGTACTTGTGTCTTCAGTCTGAAGAGTAAACCAATGCTCTCCTTTAAAGGTGAATGAGATTAGTCTTGCTCTCTTCCAAGAGCACAAACTGCAGTCAATCTATTAACAAGTGCAGCTTTTTCTGGGCCTGAAGAAAAAAATCCTCTAATACAATAAACTAGATACAATAAGCTATTATCTTGAAGATAGCTTGTGAGAATGTTTATCCTTTAATCTTCCTCTTGACCAATAGCTGTTACATGAGCCCACTTGTTAAATCTTGAAAATGTGCAGTAAGGCAGACCTTACTGGAATTGTGACACTGAAGTATTAAGCATGAATACAGAATGCTGGAATTTTATCTTCTGTAGCTGGTGAATACCTTTTCTAACAGATGGTCATTGCTCTGTTTAACTTGCCTGCTTCATGAATGCAACAGAAGAGTCTACTCCTAGAAATCTGTATAGTAACCATTTCTTTTACAATCAAAAGAATGTGAACAAAATAAGGTAACAATGGTCTTGTGGTTGATATCAGCAGTAAAATGTCACTTGACTTGATTCCAATTCTCTTATCTTGCAGTGCATTTAGGAAAAAAATATCACCATTTGTCATGTCCTTTGGATTCAGGTGAGAGATCTTACTTGTAATGATATGGGCAGGGCAGAAATAGTCCTGATTTCTGGTGTAAGACACCTTGAACATCAGTGACTGTGACTGGAAAGCACTGAATCTCCTGTCACTCCCCCCTAAAAGGTGACTTGAGAAAAATACTTTGTGAAAGAGATCTTAGACGTGGAAAAGTGGTGAAAGTGGTGGAAAATTATAGTTAATAACTACAGCTGAGTCTGAGTAAATACACAGTTCCATGTGGATGATGTTTCCTGTGCAGGTTGCTTAAATACAGACATCAATTTGTGTCTAAAAGAACAGACTCTTGTTAGAACAACTTAAAAATCAGTCAATACATGTCAGCAATTTATTCCTGCCTCTGACTGACTTGTGCTTTTTCTTTCTACAGAATATTTGGAGTTGTACTTATCATTGTGGACATTATAGTTGTTATTATGGATCTGGCTGTCAGTGAGAAGATGGGTATTAGAGAGACTCTTGAAAGCATTTCCCTGGTGATAGCAGTTTTCTTTCTCATTGATGTTCTCCTGAGGATCTTTGTTGAAGGGTAAGATATGGACAAGAATAGTCAGTGTGGCAAGTTTACAAGCTAGTAAGGAAGTAATACTTCAAGCTTGGACTATGAACATGGATGCTGCGTGGTCTTATTTTCTGATCATGGTCACATCTTTTCTGTGTACATTGGCTGTTACCCTTGTAGAGAATAATCAGTCAAGTGATTTTGGTATAAGTGAACACTTGGAAGCTGCATCAGCTTTGCTTTGACTTGCATGTAGGCCAGGTGTAAGATTGTTTTCTTAGTATGTCTTCAGCTTAATGTTAATTATTTCAGGAGAGCTTGTCTCTAGCAGCTTCTCTGCATAGGTGAGGAGAGATTTGTTTCAATCTTCCTATCATTGTGGGTTTCTGTCTAAAATGTTCCCTTGTTTCAGGTTCAGGAACTATTTCCAGTCAAAACTGAATATTTTGGATGCGTTCATAGTGGTGGGCACTTTGTTAATTAACATGACTTATGCCTTCTCAGAACTTGGTGCAGCAGATAAGATACCAAGGTAAGAATGGTATGACAGCTGTTAAATGTGAGCTCTCTTCCTGATAGTCTTAAGAATTTTCTTTCAGCAGTTCTAGGCCAGATGTGTGCAGGCCAGGTCATGAATATGGCTTGTGGTAGTAGCTCGTGGTGCACAGTGATGAGGGGTAGAGACACTGAAGTCTATAGTTAATACTGTGGACTCTTCCTGTCCTGTCTTGAAGACAGGTGATTGAAATTCATCAGTTGGGGTAACTAAAAGTGATTGAGTTCATCAAATGCTCTGATTTGAGTGTTTTTGGGGCAAGTCCACATAGTCTAAGAGGTCAGAAAGAAGAGTTGGTGTCCAGGACCTGATACATGTGTATGCCCCTTAAAAATGTATGCTCATGTATTCATGTTAGCCCACATTAGATTAGTTTGTTCTAGTCCCTGAGGGCATGTGAAAGCAGCTGCTTCTGTTGTTTCTATAGAACCACTTGCACAAGCATCCTGCCTGCTTCAAAGTTCAACAGCAGTTCAAAGTTCCTCAAATCAAATCTTCAAACTGTTGAATGATTAAACACGGGGTTTGTACTCATCTGTTCATGTTTAAGGCATGAGTGTGTATTTGTAGTCTGTGTAGCTTTTTTAAGGTATTTTTTGGGTACTTGAATGTACACTTGAGAGCAAGCTTCAAGGAACTAGAATTTGGGGATAAGTATGTAGGTAGTTTTAAGAGAATATTTTGCTTGCTGGGCAGAGATGTCTGTGGAAGCCTATTAGAGCAAGGGGTGGGGGCTGTTCCTAGTTCTGCTCTGCAGTTCAGAATGTGTACATCCAAAAAACTTCAGCTGAACTGTTATATTCTTCTAGCAAAGTATTCTTTCTCCAAAATCAGCCTGAAAAGTCACATTTCAATATGAAAAGGTTTAAACTGTCTGAAGTAGCTTTTACATAGCTTCTAATCTTTGTGTCTGAGTTTAATTGTTTTTACTTTCATGGTGAATCGGACTCCCATCTAGAATGGTTACTGTCCTTCGAGTTCTGAGGATTGTCATCTTGATAAGAATATTTCGCCTGGCCTCACAAAAAAAGCAGCTTGAAGTGGTGACCAGGAGAATGGTTAGTTGGTCTCTTAATATATCTAGGTTACTATTACTGTTTACAACTCTCTTGCTCCAGGCAGCCATCAGTAATTGGTAGCAGACTGCCCACAGCCTGTTGATCTGCAGTCGATATTGTTGAAGCTGCATGTCTGTTCAGTGTCCCTGAGAGGGTACTGGAACCTTGCCTCTATCCCCAGTATAGCTAATAATTCCTAACTGTGCCCAAGTAAGCAGCAACCTGACCTGGAATAGCAAAGTAATTGCACCACTGTGTTTCCATTAATCATTTCTAGTTTGTGTGATACATGAATTGTTTTCTCTCCATATGGGAGGGAGTATGACAGGCATTTTAATGCTCTTGCTGCTTTTTCCAGGTGAAAACCTTGCTGCTGAAGCCCTGTGCATTGTATTTGTCTCTTATTTTCATCAATTGCACTAAAGTGATGCTTGATAATTTTGAGTTTGATGTCTTGCTTGGGAATAAGCGGTCTTGTTTATGCTGCCCTTAGCTTTTTTCTTCCTTCCTATAGCCTCCAAACACTCACAGTATCACAGTATTATCAAGGTTGGAAGAGACCTCATAGATCATCAAGTCCAACCTGTCACCACAGAGCTCAAGGCTAGACCATGGCACCAAGTGCCACGTCCAATCCTGCCTTGAACAGCTCCAGAGTTGGCGACTCCACTACCTCCCTGGGCAGGCCATTCCAGTGGCCAATGACTCTCTCGGTGAAGAATTTTCTCCTCACCTCAAGCCTAAATTTCCCCTGGCACAGCTTGAGGCTGTGTCCTCTTGTTCTGGTGCTGGCTGCCTGAGAGAAGAGAGCAACCTCCTCCTGGCCACAACCACCCCTCAGATAGATGTGTGCTATATGCTGCAAAGACTCTGCAGTGTTCTTTCTACTAGAATAAACTTCAATGCTTCAAGATAAAAATTCTGTATGGAGCATCTACCTGAAAGCTAGTGCAATAAATATCACCCTTGGCTAATGTTTGCTGTAGCAAAATGCAGCTCTGCTTCTCATGACTTAACTGCAGAGTCTTAGATGGCTGGTGTTTTTTTCTTAGTAACAAGCAATACTTGCTGATCTTTGACTTTCTTCTGGAAGACTAACTCTGCTACTCTCTTGGCAGGTCTCAGAAAACAAAAGGCGTTATGTGAAAGATGGCTTTGATCTGGATCTCACTTATGTTACTGGTTTGTAGAAGCAAATGATACTCCACAGCATGTGGTGTTCTGCTGACACTGGTTATTTTAAGTACATAAAGTGAGATACAAGCAATGTTTTAGGCTAGTGAAACTTTAGTATGAAGTCAAACCAGGCCTGCTCCTTTTGTGTGTGATTTTGACATGAGGATTCCTGACTAATGCTTCTCAAAGTCTCCCTTCCAGGGGAGAGGTTGTACACGCTCTATGTAGTGATAGAAGCTCTCTTGAGGCCTAGGGAACCAGAGCTGAGAAAACAATTGACTTGGAGTATTTTTTGCCTGTCATCTTGTGGAGTCTGACACTTAATGGTAGCTGATTCTTCAGGAAGCAGCATTCTTTTCTAGCTATACTAAATTAAGAAGAAAGCTGCTCAGAAATGGGTGGGTGGCTTTTATAATTGGTGTAGAAATAAGCTGTTTCATAATAGTGTTATTGTTCAGTCATGTAATCCCTGCATATGGGAAGGGTTTCCCTGCTACTTCCAATTGCCATGTCTTCCACAGATCGTATCATTGCAATGTCATTTCCATCTTCTGGGAAGCAGTCCTTCTACAGGAACCCTATAGAGGTAGAAATCTCCTATCTATCAAGCTCAGTGTTTCTGAATGCTGTTCCACTCCTGGGTTCTCACTAATTTGGTAACTAAATGGTCTACATTATGCAGCACTGCTTGTATTGTCTCTTAGCTAAGCTTAGTGAGATGCATCTTGGTGTGCATGCACTGGTGCTCTAATGCTCCTGTTCCTTGGTCATGCTTCAGAGAACCAAGTCAGTTCTGTCCCACATTAGTAAGTCTGTTTAAAAAACACTGTTAATGCTGTGCTGCCTGATACTGTGGAAGCATAACTATGAGGAGCAGGGAAGAGAGCTGCAGTAGTAACACTTTATTCTAGACCTGAGCTTTTGGGCTGGAAATTCTTTGTCATTGCTGATTCAACCTGGGGCTTGAGTAATAAGGTGCCCATGGACATAAGGAGTAGAACACTAACTATGCTGAACTTCTGTATCTTTTTACTACTCTAGGAAGTTGCAAGATTTTTGGACACCAAACATCCAGACCACTATAAAGTCTATAATCTATGCAGTAAGTATGTTTAGCTGCTGGCTGTATTATGAAAAGCCTTTCACTTTAGATGTGGCTAAAACATTGGCAAATATTTGAGGAAGAAGCTACTCTGTGGCTTTCACAGTAAAGCATCAGAACTGGAGGCAGACAGGTTATGGCATGACAGTATCAATAGTGAAGTCCTGGAAAAGTGTGGCTGTCACCTAGCTAGCAGAGGGATAGAAGTGTCACAGGTGAGGAGTATGGTGTTAGCAGCTCCTTATCACTTTGTAGGTGGTCATTGCTGTGGTTGATTCTGACAGTACATTGGAACATGGGCTCTCATATTCCTTAACCTTCATGGAAAGAAATGGCCATCTGGGCCTGGAGATGAATTTTTACTGAAGTGAGAAATGTGAAACTAGGCCGTGCTAGCTTAGCTTCAGCTAAATTATGTCAACCTTTTCCACTCCTACTACTGTACTTTGAAGGCTAGTATGAGCTCAAAAACAGTTTGTGTCACAAGCCTTTCTTTCCCTTTCCTGGCATAACTCCAGATCTCTTCTAGGTGAAAAAGGCTATGACCCCCAGTACTTCCACTACAGGGTGGAAAGGATCTTCATTGATGACCACAATGTCCCAGCACTACAGTGAGTCTTGCCAAGAAGTATGTGTACCATGGTAGTTCTGTGTGGCCACTTGCTTTGATACACCAGTTTTCCTTTTATCTAGGGACATGCTGAAATTCACTGCCAGTGTCCGTGAGTGGATGAGTCAAGATGAAAAGAACATCATTGCAATCCACTGTAAAGGAGGCAAAGGTAGGACTGGGTATGCTACCAATGACATGTTATTTTTGTCAAGGCTTCTTTGATGTTAGTATGGCCCTAAGCCATAGCATGAGATTGACAAGTTCTGCAGACACTGATTAGCAACAGGACAGTGCTGTGTGTACAGTATTACATGATGTCAGTTCTAGAGAGCCTCATAACTGGTTCTTACTCTAAGCTGGCATCTTGAAAATGGTCTTCAGTAACTTCCTGGTCTTCTGGCTGCTGGGACAGTAGTCCCTCTGGGAAAGGCTGAGATTAGGGAGCCACTGAAACCTGCTGTTATCAAAAATGTTAAGCTGCTGCTTTGTCTGCCTGGCAGCTAAATATCCTGTGCTGCAATACACCCCAGGTTTCTTAATTTTTTGCAGTGTAGAGGTGGCATATTGTGGCTTCTGATGGATCTATTTGAGATACTCATCTTATGTGATAGTGCAGTCTAGTCTGATAGAGACAGGCTGGTCAAAGCTGTTGCACATGAACTGACCTGGGGGTGCCACCTGCAAACAACAGTAGTGTGGGAGCTGTTGAAGCTCATAAATAGCTGTGTGAATAAGCCAAATTTCCCTGTAAGTATTTGCCACATCTTTTAGCTGCCTGCTGTTACTGCTGCAAATACTTAGCTCAAAGTAGGTGGTGCCTAACATAAAGAAGGCTCTTCCTCCACTGGGAACCATAGCTTAAAAGGTTTTGCAAAAGTGGATAGTGAAGCTACCTGCATGCCAAAAAGAGCCTGAACAAGAGTAGGGTGTGTAACTTGACTGGTGAGATTTTTAAATCCAAAACTGAGACTACTAGAGCTGTTAGGAGGGTTGGTGAGATAAAACTTTGGAGCAGAGGAGGAACTCTTGAGCCTGAGTGCTGGCAAGTCCCAGTCTATAACCTAATCAGTTGCATGTGCTTGACTGTGTCCCCTGATAGAGTATGCAGGTATTGGCCAGCTTCCAAAGTATCTCTAGGAATACTACAAATAAACATGAGCCTGCTTTCAAGGCTGTCTTTAAGCTGCAGTATCTTTTAACTCATTTAACTCATTCTTCCCAGAAGTGCTACTATGCTAGTGCCACTTATCTTTTGTTCTTGGTTCTAACTCAAAAGCTGTAACTTCAAAGGTATTTGAGATTAATTTTTGTGAACTCCTGCAGTTTAATGTGTTTCTTATTTCTAACACAGGCAGGACTGGAACCATGGTTTGTACCTGGCTTATAGACAGTGACCAGTTTGAGAGTGCAAAGGTAAGAACTGGGGTCTATCTTAGTCTTGTGTTCAACGTACCACTTCACTGGTGAAATGCACTAATACTTTACAAGAAGCCTGTACTGAAATGTTGCAGTTTGAAAATTAACAGATTTTTCAGGTATAGATTTGTGCTTTCATGAAGAAAGACATGCCTGTTGCTTTAAGAGGATTCCCCCTGACCAGTGACCTGTCCTGGGGGAGGTGGGCTAGGTGACCCTATAAAAGGGCTGGCGATCCAGCCTTGCCTCTTTTTGCTGGGGGCTTTTTGCCTGGAGGGGGGCTTTGGCTCAGGCACACCCCACCCCACACCCTTCCAGGGTGGCAGAGGGGAAGGGGTGGCTAGCCACAGCTTGGCATGGCTCTGCTGCCCCCAGCCCTGTTCACCCTGGGGCAGATTTTTTCCAGCTTCTTTCCAAGTAGTGTGAGGAATCAAGAATTGCCTTGGCTTAACTGCCAGCAAGACTGCAAGAAGCCCTTCTGGAGAAAGGGATCAGCAAATCCTAGCTAAGGCTGCTTTAAGTCTCCCAGATGTGTGTGTGAATCTGAGGAAATAAGGATGGTTCAAAAATATTGCTTTAAAAAGCATGTTGCTCTTCTCTTAAGCAAGCTTTACTATTACTCTTCTCATGGGTGACAGACTTTGATAGACTTAATGTACTTGACTTCCTGATTGGTGCTTTCTTACTCCAAGATGTGTGTTCAAAGGTACCAAAGCACTATTGCACATTTTCAGTTACTGGAATTGACTACTGGAGCTGTAGCTCACTAGTCATTCTCAGACATCCCATGACAATTCCCTTTCCTGTTTTAACCCTTTGTATTAACTTCCTATGTAGGAAAGTTTGGACTACTTTGGGGAGAGAAGAACTGATAGAACCACAAGTACCAAGTTCCAAGGAGTTGAAACTCCATCCCAGGTAAGCTTGGGCAGGTCCAGTAAGAGTAGCCAGACCAAGGGTAGCCTTGTGAGTGCTTATGCTACCTCATCTCCCCTGCCTTGTTTGATATGTGGGTTCCTAATAATACATAGCTCCTGAACATTCTGTACTCCTAAGTCTTGGAAGAATATCAGTTGATAGGGTTGTAGTATATCTGTTCCATCCCAGTTTGTCTAAGCATGTTCCTTCAGCCATTCTATGTAGTAACATCGAATCTGAATGATATCCAAGTTAATGGAGCTGTTTGGATTAAGAGCTCTAACACCACCTGTTCCAGCAGGGTGACCTAGAGTCTTACCTACCTCTAAGTCTAGATCTGACTGGACAGAGCTCATCTCCACAATCTGTTGCAGTGGTTGGCAACCCTCACAGGAGCATGACTGTATAAGAAAACTGGACTATTTATCAAAAATATCCTGAAGCCTGCTGCCTGGTGTACTGAGGACCATGGCACTTCTGTGCCAAAGTGGAGAAATTGTCCTCTATAGATTGTCTTCACAACTGATTGTCCTGTGAGATGTCTGTAACCAGCTTCACATTTTACTTGCTGGTATGAAGTAGAATGGACAGGCAGCTGTCCTTCAGAATGTGCTTCTGTAAAGTGAAACTATTTTGTGTGTTTAAAACATTCTGCCCTTTAAAAGTGAATGATATAATAGTCCCCTCTTCTTGCAGAAGTCAGAAATACAGGATTCCTTTTTGAACATTAAGCTTAAATAGTGGTTAAAAATGTAAACGTTGGATTTGTCTAGAGGATTGTTTGAGCTGGGGGAAAGGAAAACAAGTGGCTACATTCTTCTTAGTTTTGGACTAATGAGAGCTAAGAGTTTGGTGTAGAAGATCTAGGATTCTAGGCAGAAGTAGAAATAGAATTAGTCTACATGAGTGTGGGGTGCAGAAGCTGCATAATGTGTCTGGGTTTTTTGCATTACAGAGTAGGTATGTTGGGTATTATGAAATCCTGAAAAGCAAGTACAACTTGCAACTCCCAGTAGAGAGACAACTCAAAATAAAAAACTTCAAAATCCACTCTATACAAGGTAAGAACTCTTGAATTTGGACATTTCTGTATCTGGTAATAGTTTCCTAGTATGGATAGTTGATCTCCTGTCTCTCTTGCTGAGCCCATGACAGGAATGTAGACTTAACTGTGCCTTTTAAACTCTAGTGTTAAAATACAATGAAGAGTATGTTAAGAATGCAATTGCCCCATGTGTTCTCTTACTTTCTGGGGGTTTGAAATGGTGGCTCACACGTGACAGTCTCTGTTTTGGGAAAGGCATCACTTTTTCTAGTGATATTGGATATTGACTTCACAGGTGTGGTACTGGATAGACTGTTTCTCAGCCTGATATTCACATTGTTTCTGTACACACGGATTGGTACAGTTGGTGAAAGGCTGGAAATTCAGTGCAACTTAAGCCTGCTGTTCTTCTTCAGTCTTTTGAACTAGACCCTACACTATCCTGTTCCTGCTCCACTGGTAGCATTCACTGCTCCTTTAAGGGTTGGACTTTAAATTTCTAATTTAATAACCTTAAGTTAAGGTCTTTTCCAACCAAAATGCTTTGATTCAAAATACAGCTTTTGACCACTGAATCCTGAGCTACCTTTAGGATTTGAGTTTTCTAAATTCTATAGCACAGTATTAAGAGAATACAATTACAGTTGGCTTTCATGACCACTGAGGTTTTCACCTAATGTGTGTTCTATGGTGTAATGTGACTGTTTCTTCCTAGGAGTTGGGAAGGGCAATGGAACAGATATGAAGGTGCAGATAATAGTGAGGAAGCAAGTTGTACTAGAATGTGTATGTGCCAGTCAAGGAAACTGCAAGGTGGGTACTGTGAAATCATGTCAGTTGAGTCACAGAAGCTGAAAGCTGACTTGGAGATCAAAACTGTCTTCCTGTGAAAGACATATTGGACATAAAAACCATAACTATCTAATGGATATTGTAAATTCTTAGAATAAAAAGCCAGGATTTGCTAAATCAAAGGGAAAGTAGTGGTATGATAGTGAAATATTGGTCTGGAAATCAATTAAATGTCATAGCTCACTCTGACCAGAGTAACTTAAGTTGTTGGCTATTGTTCAAGCACTGCTATTGTATTTGTAAACCATGAATGAGTAGCTGGGTATGGTCATGATTTTGTCCCTTGCGTCTCTGCAGTAACTTTTCATAAAGGTAATGTTTTGTTCTGTTACCCAGCTCTTCTTTGATTCTGAGAGTAACACTGTAGTCATTAGTGTGGAAGACTCCCCCATTCTAAGTGGTGATGTTAAAGTCAGATTTGAATCATCTTCTGTAAGTATTACATTAAGAGCTTCACTTGAGTGTGCATACATAGTGCAGTGTGGCCTGCAGCTGGACTGACTGGCTGATAGGTGGGGTAGAATTCATGGTCCTACCAAGTAGCCCCACTCTAGGGGAATGTTATTGCACCTCTGTGCAGTGAGTGATGCAGTAAATGTTGCTACGTCAGCCTGTACAGGTTGGGGAAGTATCTGTACTGACTCTGGCACTGTGGCTGTGTAAATCCAACTCCTGAAGACAGTTTGGTCTACAAAAAAGATCCTTTTGTCTAATTGACTGTTGAAACAAGGTCTTTCCTTTTACTTTTAGGATCTCCCAAAAGGCTATGATAACTGCCCATTCTTCTTCTGGTTCAACACTTCCTTTATTGAAAATAACAGGTAAGTGGTCATGATCATAGTGGCTGCTTTCAGATCTTCACTTCTGGTGTCTGACCAGAGCTAAAAGTTCATGTCCATGGTACTAAAGTTGTTACAGTGGGCTGTTTGATCCTGTCTTCACACTTGTGGTGAGTACTGATCTGATTTGCAGGTGGACAGCTGGCATGTGTTTGCACTGTGCCAAGCATTTCTAAAATGTGACCACTAACTTAATCCACTCTTGTATTGGACTTTCCTTGATACAAGGATGTTAGTGAGCTTAGGTTTGACTAATCCACATTACCTTTCCAAATTCAAGACAATCTGCATAGTTGCCTGAGAGGCTGGAAATCACTCATCAGCTTTCCAGGCAAATATTAAGATGACTTTGGAATCCCAAACCTCAGTACCTTCAACTTACCACTTCTCACGTTTTTATTCAAGTTTAATTACTGTTTATTGTTGACACTTGGTCTCCCTTTAGAGATCCAGCCAGCAAAAGTTGGCTTAGTTGGTCTTGCCAGGGGAGTGATACAGAAATGCAGAGCCATTACGCCTTCTCTTCTGGCTACCAAACTTGACAAATTTAGAGAAGTGGTGCATTTGACATACAAGATACAAGAAATCTCTCCATGACTAGGACAGGAAGGAAACAACTAACTTGTTCCCACCAGAATGTCTTGAGTTTGTTTACGCTAAACTTAAGTCAACAATGCACCTTGCATTCTAGGTGTGGACATCTGCCACTGGTTTGGCTACCTATGGGAAATGTGTTTGCACTCTGATAGCCTTGCCTAGGTTTGACAGGACCATAGAGATCATCTACTCAGTCTCCCTGTCATGGGCAGGGATGTCTCTGTTAGAGTTGCAAAGGCACCATCTCAAGAGTTTCACTCAAATGCTTTTCCTTCCAGTGTTAGGTAGGATGCCCCACCAGACCTTCTGTGGAACAAAATAAGTAGAAACAATCTCCCTTTCTGCTCAGAGCATTCTAGTGGACCTCAGACTAAGTCTGAGAATTGAAATAGCTGCTAAGGCAATGCTGCTGTTTCTCTAGCTCTTAATTCAGCCACAGATGATGTGCAAGTAGTATTAAGTGAGAACCAGTTGTGGATTTGTAAGTATTAAATGTGGAGGTTGTGCTTGGTGAGCTTGATTGAGTACTGAATCAAGTTGCTGCCCATTAAGGTGTTTAGTTACCCAGTTTCTGCCACCTGCAGTCTTGAGATGAAAGTCAGTAAAACACTAAGAATCTTCTACCTTAAGGCTCTGAGATGGGTAAGAACCAACAAACCAGGCCATAAACCTACAACTGAATGTTCATTAGACTACCTTGGGCCCAAAGGATCTGGGGCTGTATTTAGTAATGCAGGGCTGAGCTTGAAGTTCTCTTGGCTGTCTGAAAGGAAAAGCATGTCTTAAGCTATAAGAGATGCTATTGAATTCTCTTTCAGACTCTACCTTTCCAGGAATGAGCTGGATAACCCTCACAAGTCTAAAACATGGAAAGTCTACAGTGAGACATTTGCTGTGGAGGTCAACTTTACTGAGCCATAAGGGAAATGTGAAATTCATTTATTCCTGGAGAATGTCTTGCTGTTCCAGTATAAAGTGAAGCAGTCTGTTTGATGTATGCTAATGTATTTCTGTGAAGATACAACTCCTCAAATAAACTTACATAGTTCTGTTGTGCAGAGCAATAATACTCTGAAGACTGACTTAGTCTGGGCTGACTGTCACGCTAATGAGCTGTTGGATCCTTTGCAGCTGAAATGCCTTTACAGGTAATCCCTACTTTATTATTCTAAGACAGTTGAACATCAGCAAGAGCATAAACCTGATGGTGGGTGGAGACCAGCATTCTGCAGGAGGCTGCTAGAAAGATCTCTTGGCATCAGGGCTTTCTGCAGGTCAGTAGAACATGGGAATTTGGATGAGGAAATATTAGTCAGCCTGTGCCTATTATCACTTCTTAGGCAGAATCAGGAGAGTTTGTGTTGAAAGGGACCTATTAAAGTTACCTAGTACAAAACTCTGCAGTGAGCAGGGACATCTTCAGGTAAATTGGGTTGCTCAGAGCCTTGCCCAGCCTGACCTGGGATAAGGCATCTACTTTCTGGGTGATCTTTGCCACTGTTTGCCCTCATTGTGAAAATGATCTTCATTTGATGCAGCCTGAATGTACCTGCTTAGTTTAAAACCTTCATCCCTTGTCCTGTTACATAATAGGCCCTGATAAAAAGTGCCATATCTTTGTTATCCCCCTGTAAGTACTGAAAGGCTGCAACAAGTAGCCTGGGAGCTACCTTCTCTCCAGTCAAATAACCCATGTTCTCACCCTAGCCTCACAGGAGAGGTGTTCCATCCCTCTGACCACTTTGGTGGCCCTTTTCTGGACCCTAATTGAACAGGTCTGTTTTTCCTGTGCTGAGGGACTGCAGAGCCTGATGCTACTCCACATGGGGTCTCACCAGAGTAGTGTCAGAATCACCTTTCAGCCTGCCAGCCATGCTGCTTTTAATGCAAGCCAGGATATGGTTGGGAGCTGGAGACTGTACAGGTACTTCTGGACTATGTTTTGAGGTTAGTGTCTTGGCTCTTGATTGGCCTTTTTGGCCAGTAGCATCCTGGCTTGCATCAGAAACAGTGTGGCCAGAAGTAGAGAAGTTGTTTCTTTTCCTCCCCTTTACTGGCCACACCTCAAGTACTGTGTCTAGAACACAAGTCTAAAGAGAAGCTGAGAGAAAAGCTACTTAACCTGTAGAAAAAGGAGGGTGAGACCTTGTTGGTGTCTGTAAACCTCCTAAAAGGAGGTTGCAGTGAGGTGGGTGTCAGTCTTTTGTCCTATAGGTTGTAACTTGGAAAAGGAAATGGCCTGAAGTTGCACTGGGGAGGTTTAGATTGGATAGCAGGAAAAATTTCTTCAAAGTGGTGTCAAGCATTGGAACAGGCTGCTGAGGGAGGTGGAGTCACTATCCCTGGAAATACTTGAAAGATGTATGGATGTGGTGCTTAGGGCCATGGTGGGACATAATCTTCATGTCTTTTTCAATCTAAACTATTGATTGCTTATTTGGTCTCATTACTGTTAGGAACCAAAAGCAGAAGGGGACCAACCTAGCTAGGTATTAGCTGTGAAAAGCTAATGGGATGGGTAGAGGTTTTATGCCATATGAGTTGCCATACTTGAGGGTAGTGGCATAGTATGATGTACACTACTAAAGTTCTGCTATTGCTGTGTAAATAGAAATTTGGTATTTAGGTGTTAGGCTATAGCAGCTTTCAATTCTGACAGTTTCCATCAGTCAGCACTACAAGTGTAGAGGCTGAAAGCTGTCCCAAGAGAATGCCACCAATTCTTTGCAGTTCTAAGTGCAGGATAGAGTAAACCTGGAGCACTTAAATACTGTGAGTGGAAGCAGCTGGAGCAAACTCGTAAGACGTAGTTCAGATCTACAGATGTCCTTGGACATGTATAGCACTTCATATAACGTGTAAATGTTGTTTGTATAACATATAACACTTAATCTTGTAAGTATTCTTCCTTCCTCATTGCAGTTTCCCACATTTCAAGTTGTGGCACTTGCTGCTTCTTGTGCCACTATGTGTTAAAGAGCCTGGTTTGTGTGTGCTCCCATGAATGAGGTAACTGTAGACAGCAGGAAGAGATTTCCTCAGCTTTCTGTTATGGGTAAACAGTCTTCCTCATCCATTGTGGTTGCCCCTCTGCTTGGCTTGTACTGGGGAACATGAAGTGGGATGTTGTATTCCTGGTATAATCTAAAACATGAGTAGGTGCCTGAGACCATCTGATCTGCTGGCTCTAGAGCTTGCTATTGCAGCTTGGCCATTGCTGCAAGAGTGTGAGGGCTCAGGTTCAACTTCTGTGGTGCTGTCCTGCAACCTGTTGTGCTGTTTCACAGGCTGTAGGTGTTAACAGCACATAAACTTAGTGAACTAAGGTTAAGGGTTGCTGGTAAAGCTAATACAACCTGCATTTCTGCTGCTGCCACCCAAGTCTGGTCAGAGAAGGTTGAAATAGTGTTTGCAGGAGTGAGACTGCTGCTCTCACCAGAGGGCAGTGGAGGAGGAAGGCACCCATGGTCTCTGTCCCTGCCCTCAAGTGCAGGGAGCAGGAGAGGACTCTAGTCTACTGCAGCCAGAAGCCACTGATGACCACGTTCCTTTTGGCTTAGTGCAGGCAATTGGATATCACTGACCTAAGATGCCCTTTCTAAGTGCCTGTGGGTCACTTAAGGTTGAACCTTCTTCCTTGTGGAAAATAAGACCATCTCATGTAGCAGCAGCGAAGGTTCCAAAGGTAAGAATCAGGTTTTTCTAGCTGGAGTACACTTCAGTAAAAACTACTGTGTAAGCAGGAATGAGCCACAAGCAACAAAACAGCTGTATGGGGGACTTGCTATAGTCCAAGCAGCACTACTCAAAGATGGTAGTACTGTGTCCTAACCTTTCTGCAGAGGTAGAGGATTACTCTCCCTAGAGTGGAAGTTAGTTACAGAATCATTGGGGATTGGAAGGGACCTTAGGGAGATGTGTATTGGATTCCTGGCAGGAAGCTTGCATGTATGATAGCAACTGGCAACCTAGAACCTTGGAGTTGAGCCTTGATGTTGGAGATGACTTTGGTACTTATAAAGAGGGCTTTATCTGTTCAATGCCCTTTCCTTAAATTCTGGAGGGGTTGTGAAACCAACCTTTCTCAGCTCCAGCCAGACAAGCCTTGTCAGTAACAGTCAGGTACTCGGTTAATGAATTCCACCTTTATTCCCATACCACCATAATAAAGTTCTTGGCTGAAAAACTGATACATGGCTACAGCTTAAGCAGCTGTGGATGGAAAAATTACTGCTTACATCAACCTGAAAGGGTGAACTCAAAATGCATTGTCTACCTCAGCTGCTTGCTGTAGGTTCATCTCCTGAATATCCTGCTTCTCTTGAAGCTTCAACTTGTGTATTAAAAACAGCAACCATGAGCTTTAAAAAATGAAAGCAAAGGCAAATCTAAGAAATAGATTGAAGTAGTTCACTGCTGTGGAGTCAGTCCTTTTTCATAACTATTAAACATGTACAAATACATCATTTCTCAGGGCTAAACAGATGAAAGGAAGGGGAAGTTCAACAACTCTTGAAGCACTTCATCCTCCTACCTGAATTACTTAAATATTTGGTATACATTACTTTTGAAGTAGTGATGAGGCACAGTACTGCTGGCCCAGTGTACTGGTCAATTAAGGGAGAGTGGTGCAACACCCACTGAAGGTTCTCAACCACTTATCTCATGGGTACCTGAAAGGGGATGAACTTGTTCTGAACTGTTCATGTCAAGGCTGGGGAAGCAACAAGTTTGTGTAACTGTCACAACCACCTTTCACTTAAGAGGCTGTAACAATGCACTGGAACAGCCAGTTTAAGTGCAGCCTTACTCCACTGAAAGAGGTAGCAGGTACAGAGATGTTTTCAGCTACCTCTGAGGGTTTTCCTGTTCCTAGTATCTGAGAAGGAGGCTGTGATGTGCCAAACTGAGCTGTTCTAGCTGTGACTACCATCAGTCACTGACAAAAGGTGTTTGCTGTGGTAAGCTGCTGACAGCTCTAGCTCTGACTGTGATGGGTGGAAGCCCTTGGTGAATCATCTGTGCTCTTCACAAGGGGAGGCTGTTACTCAGAGCACACAGAAAACATCCATCTGTACAGCTCCAGGCCAGAGACGTGAATTTTGTTGTTCTACTGCTGCCTTTGTCTTCTCCCAGGACAAGCAGCAGTTGCTGCTTAGGTCACCTGTGCTTGTATAAAGAATATCCTTCTTTAAGGATGAAAATAGCCTCTAGACTAGCCAAGGTGATGCAGTAATGCTCAGTGCGTGATCAAGTAACATGACCAAGCAGGCAGGTGGTGACACAAACAATCCAGTCACATGAGCTTTTTTCCAGTCAGCTGAAGAGACACTGCAAGCTGCAGGAGTCCAGCCCAAGTGAGCACTGCTACACCCCAGTGCCAGTTGTCTTTAAGCACTCAGTTCTGGCTTTCTGTTCTTGAAGCACATGGACTCATTCGTGCTAAGGTGACCCACCAGAGGGGCCTGCATAAAGTTACAATTCTGTGCTCAGAGCCAGCAGCTCTTTCCAGCAGTCTCCCTTGCACTGAGCATGTAATTCAGTGGTGCTCAGCATTCTCAAGCACTTCTTTCTTAAAAGAATTTAAAGAAATGTTTAAATTCACAACTGTAAATTTCTATCTCAAATGTACACTTCCTGCTTTTAGAAGCACGTTCAGTGGGACAAGGTACATAACCCAGACACCAACTGCCATGACCTTGGAAAGTCATAACAAAATGGAGGTAGAGAAGGGCAGGGGTCTAACTAAGGGCTACTCAGCAACATTAGATGACACTTAGTCCAGCATTGCCACCAACAACTGGGAAAGTTCACCACCTCAGCAGTGATTTTAAGAGAGTGTTTTGCCTTAAACAAGCCACCCCTTGCAACTGCATGTTACAGTAAACCCAACAGGTTGCTATAAGTCACCTTAGCACCAGTACAGTCAGGAAAACAGATAACATGCAATGTAGCTAGTGCAGAACCTGCAAGATGGAGATACTCTGCCAGTCCAATTCAAGCAGCTCTCCATAAAAATCACTTGAATTAAAAAATTATAAATCCAGAACTGGACTTCAGTTCCTAAAATTAGGGCACTGATTTGGCCCTACTCATCCTGTGATGTGACCTACAGGTTTTTGATCACTTATTTAAAAAAAAGTCATTTGAGGATTTTTTACCACCTGCTAGAAGATATCAGTAAGAACCTATTTGCTTCATCATAAGTTTCCTGCTGTACTCATAGGCAAGGAACAGTGCTCCGTTGGCCAGGAACGCACGGATCATAGTTGGCTTTAGACCAGAATACAGGGCAAGTACACCTGGAAATGAGAACAGAGCCAGTCAGCCATTTATTAAATAGCCCATCAGCATCAACCACTGTGCTTTAATCTCCAAAGGGGACTGCGGGCATGCAGGTCTGAACTCACTGGTGCAGCTGCTAGCCACAGTGTCACCAGGTATTAATAGAGAAAGAATGTCTAGAGTTGTGATGTGTTTTAGCCATTGGAATGCTTATATTAAAAGCTTATCTCAGGCATGACCAGGTCTTCAGAGGACTACTCTGGCAGGTCACAACAGATGTACCAGAGCTGGCAGAAAGACCAGTAGCACTGTATTAAAGCTATGCCTCAAGTCAGACTCCTGCTCTACAGAGTATCCTAGAATAGAGCAGAATCACACAACCTGTTGGGCTGGAAGGGACATTTAAAAGGTCATCCAGTCCAACCCCCCTGCAGTGAGCAAGGATATCTTGAACTAGATCAGGTTGTTTCCTCAGTACATCCCTAGCAACAGGGACAGAATTTGTATGTAGCACCATACACATTGTTCTCACATCATCTTCTGAAGTACACGGCCCAGGCCTTTTCCAGAGATGGAACACTCAGGTAGATGCCCCAGGTTGCCAAGCTAGATAGGACTGATCTATCAAACAGTCCTCAGTAAGCCACATAGTAACTTCTAGAGATGCAGAAAAATTCTGTATGGAACTCAACCAGTTCCTTCACTTTTCATGTACCAGTTTGGTCATTGGTAATACAGCTCACTCCTTTATCTGCTTTTAATGTACACTGAGCTTTTGTGAGTTTTGAGTAAATTGTCTCCTCAACCAAGAGGCACTGTACATGCAGTAGGTCTCCATTTCTAGGTTCTAAGCTTTCCAACCTATATGAAGCATCAACATTCCTATTCATTAGAAACAGCTACCAGCCATCTCTGACATCCACGGACTAGATTTCTTAAGCAGTTTTTGGTGTCAGAGGGTACAATCTGTAGCCTACAGATTCAGCTGATACACTGCATACTCACCTTCAGTTCTCACAACAGTTACAAACGTTCCCATAAAGCCTGCCTGTTTTCCAGCCATTGACAGCACCTGGATTCTAGATTTGACACAGTCCACAGGATACACAGCAATCCACAGACAGCTGCCTCCGAAACCTCCGCTTAGTAGCAAAGGAATGGGACCTAAAGTTAGGAAATCAGCTTTTATATGCACATCATAAAACATCCACCAACATTAATATCGAATTATTTAATCTATGGAAGTCAAAGAGAACACAGAGGAACCTGCTCATGACAAAAGAGCACTTTCTGCTCCCACCCAAACCTTTGAAGTTAATTTTAAGCCTCTAGCAAGTTGAGCAAGAAGCTCAAAGGTTACAAGGAGTGGCTCAGACTACTGGCCATGCTAAAAAAGCATAAGCTGGAGTTCTGTTTTAACTGTATTAACAAATCAACTCTACTGCTTTTCACACTTCTAGTCACTTTCAATAGCTAACTGGAAATGGTTTAAAGTAACATCACATCATGTCAACAATCACCTGCACAGAGATTAGACATTACTTGGCCCAGTGAAGTTACTTTGTGATCAGTTGTTTTTCCTGATGCAACCTGATTTGCTTTTCAGATCAGATGTTTACAAACATTTTGCAACAACAGAGAGCAGAATGCATGCAGCTGAAATCCTAACTCCTGACAAGACAAAGTGTTGCTGTTCAGTCTTTCAGCAAGAGACAAGCAGTCTTTATTCTGGCATCTCCTCATTTTTTGCTGTTGAATTTTCAGTGTTCTCTTCCTGTCATTGTGATTACATCTAGCGGCCAGTGTACACTTGAACACAGCTGAAAACTACAAAATCATTCTGAACTGCTGCTGAAATGCAATACTTTGGAGTAGTGTTACACTGTAGGGTCAGATATTTAAGTAGATTTGTGGTGCTGCTGTTAGCTCACTGTGTAGTCTGCTCCACTGGGAGCTGGTCATGTCACTAACTCATTACTAGATACTCACAAAATATAGAGCTCTTGATCTTCTACTTCCAGTTGCCTTCGTTTTACATGTATTTTACAATTGTGCATCACTAGCGTATTTTCTGTGCTCCCCACTCCCATGACAACACAGTAAAAGCCACGTGGAAAATGAGGCACCATACCCAATTCATCTTTTGATCTCCCAGAGGCAAAGAATGTCCGGCTCAGTTCATACCCTCCAAAGAAGAAGAAATAGCCGGGGACTTCTCGCAGCAAAGTACTTGACAGGCCACGGTAAAATCCAAGGGGGCCATCCTTTTGAATCACTCCCTTCACTACTGACCAAACTGTACTGAGAGAGGGTGATCCAATTAGTGATGCTTAACCACCAGATAACGAGAAGGTTACACAACAATAGACAACTGTGGAGACAGTTAAGGATTAGACCGATTGTCTGGGCAACAGAATTCAAGTAAAACTTAGAACAAGATCCTGCTTGTTAGACCAAGATCCAGAGAAATGTGACGCCCAGCCCACACAGAACTAGGAGTACTAAATGCACATGAAAGGGTTTCAGAGACACCAGACAAGGTCTATACTTACTCATGTCCTTGGATTATCTTCCCTGACAAACGCATTTCGTGCATGGCCTGCAGCCGGCACTTCACCAGCTCTGTGGGACAGAGGACAAGGGTGGCAAAGGCAGAGGCGAAGGAGCCTGCAGCAGCATTCTGCAGATCACTGCAAGAGAGAAACTGCAGGAGGTATTTGGGAACTGACCTTCAGTGCAGCAGAAACACTGCACTAGCAATCAGTTCCCTGAACCTGTCCTGCAAATGTCATACGGAAGAACTGATGTACGGTCTTGGGGGAACAAGTCTCAAGGGAAAACAGCAGGTACTTGAGCCAGGGAGGTGAAAAACTGAGCTCTTCCCATCCTCAAGTACAACTCAAATACATCCTTTGGACACCCAAGAAAACACATTGCAATCTTTGCCCTCTTTGCTACACTCTGCTGATTGCAGCAGAAAATAAACACTGTAAAATCTTCCCCTTGGCTTTTATAGATTTCCTAGCCTTGTTTTACTGGACAACTTTTGGGTGCTGGTTATTGCCTCAAAGAGACAATAATCACCTCGCATAGGTGTCAGTGCTTTCAAATTTGCCTTACAAGTATTAATAGAGGTTTTCAGTGGAAGATGCTAGAAATCTGAAAGTGAGGCACAAAGGACCACTAATGTTTCTGTGAATGTGCTGCCATGTGAATGCAGCCATGACAGTCAGGAGACAGCACAAACATTATCCACAGCACTGTGATCACAGTATTCAAAAACTGGGACTGACTTTGCCCTGATTTTACACACATCGTGAAGTCTGGGCTGCTGAAGTGCCAGGGCTCAAAAGGCTGGTATTCCAGCGTGACACTGCTTTGTGACAGGCTTTAAACATGCTCCTACAGACACTGCTGTGCTGGACAGCAGCTGCACCACAGCACAGAACAAGTGGAGCTTCAGAAGCCAGGGACTTGGCACAGCTAACTCAGCTCACTGCTTGCAATGGAGTTGTTTGCCCTGTACCCAGCAGTTTTATGCACCCACAGTAGCAGAGTAAAGCTACAACTTTTCACCTTACAGAAACACCACATATTGCAACGCGAGGGAAAGCTCATGAGGTATTCAGATATGGCCCTGCCAAGAACTGTCAGGGTGTTAGAAGGCAGTAACTGACTGCAGAGCAGCAACTGAATAATGTGCTGTGAATAAGAGATGGCAACACTGACTGCACAACTGTCTTGCAGCACATAAAGCTTGATGCAACAGAGGTCTGCAGTGCAACGTACTACAGGCTCAAGACAGAACAAGCTCAAGTTAAAAACAGGTCGTGGCTGAGCCCTGTAGTTATTAAGTCATGAGCTAAAGCAAGGCAATAAGGTTATACATTGTAGAGTTAGGATAAGAAAATACAGAAGTGCCCTCTAACTATGTACTACAGGGTGCACAGGATCCTTCCTTCTTCTGGAGACAAAAAGCCCAGATGCTATCAGAAATAAGAATTCTGACACAAGTACATAAAGGTCTAGATTCAGCTGTAATTTCCCCCCCAAAAGAGAAAATACTCTGCTGAAAATGACTAGCTGCAGTCTGAAGTGACCAAGGATGATCTCAGTTCACTCAGTTTAGACTTTGACACAGAAATAGTTTGGTTGTACTAAATAGATGTTAAAAGATAAGCGGAATCTAGCAGTTCTCTCCACTTGTTTTCTTTCTGACTCACACACCAGCAGGATGTATTCCTTTAACTGGAAAAACTGCTGTTTTGTAACTGTCCTTGTACCCATTTTCTTGTACTTGTTTTGCAAGGCTTCACGTGCAGAGTAGGGTATCCCTACGAGACTGGAAAGGTAACCTGAAACAAAGCCTATTATAGCTCATTTTGAGACATCTCAGCTAATGTAAAACAATGAACAAGTGAGAAGCAGTTGCTCAAAAATGGGAAGAAAAATGGTCAGGTTCATCTCAGTTTGTGACGATGCATTTTCTGGTTCAGTCATGCCTGGAAGTTTGCAACCTCATTAAGGTTTCCTCCGTCCCCTACAGCACACTCCAAAGGCTTCCACAATAAGAATGGTGGAGACATCTTGAACAGATGACATCTACACAGGGCATCACTGCAGACCATCTCAATACAATTGTCTCATACATGCAACTTACAAGATGTCCCCACAATGATCCAGATAAAGAAATCAAGGGAGCAGCACCAAAGGAGAAATCTTCCAAGTAAACTTTAATTTCTTAGAGTGTTTAGTCCTCACGTAGCCATGGAGTCACACTATTTGTTCTTCAAACAACAATGTATTACCTTAATCTGCAAAGTACCACTGCCTGACCAAGGGAAGGAGGGTCAGACATCAGAGGCACTTGCTACTGCTCACAGAATCACAGAATCATCATGGCTGGAAAGGACCTCCAGGGTCATCGAGTCCAATGCTTATCCTAGCATCTAACTGCTAGACATTTGGACTACATTCCCCTTCTCCAAAGATCCTCCCAAGAGGATCACACAGGATGGTTAAGAAGCAAAGAATGCTGTTGTCAGACTTGCCTCCTACATTTCAGTGGGTAGGAAAATACAAGGCATCTGTAAGCTGACCAAGCAGAAATCCCCTGATCTAAAAGCAATTTAAAAATGGTGGAAACAGTTCTGCCTCAGCTGGGAGGTCTCAAATGACAGAAAACTGTGAAAGAGAAAGCAAGTAGAGAGCAATTAATGTTTCTTCAAGCAGGCCTCAGTCTTAAGATAAGGCACATCTTAACATGTGCCAGAACACCCCACTTAGTGCTACTTCTAGATACATGTCTTGAATTCATGTTGCTACCCCTTGTCATGTTAGAGATCTCAAAAGCAGAATCATGCCCTCCCCAGCTACTCACTTCCCTTTGGACCTGGAGAGGGCAGAGGCAGTACAAAGGCATTAATGAGAAGCTGATGAAGTTAGGAAACTATGAGAAGTCTTTTGGACACTGTGGGGCAGAACAAGGACGTAGAAGGTGCAGCTGCTCTCAGTGCCACAGAGAAAACATACCTTAAGAAATGTGTCGCAGAAAGGCACAATGAAACTGCTGGACCACTTGAAAATGACGTGCCTGGAGAAAAGCCATCCTAGCTAGAAAAAGATTATGACTGTTATGCCAGTGCAGAAATGTATGACTTGTTCACGCCCTGAATACTCTGCACAGTTCTGGTCTCACAAGCTAAAAACCTGGACATATTAGAATGACAAGAGTTTCAAAGAAACACAGTGAGGATAGCTTAAACGACAG
Organism: Rhinopomastus cyanomelas; assembly: GCA_013400115.1. Lineage (NCBI taxonomy): Eukaryota > Metazoa > Chordata > Aves > Bucerotiformes > Rhinopomastidae > Rhinopomastus > Rhinopomastus cyanomelas. Next base: position 625,533 of record VXBP01002016.1, on the reverse strand, counting down.
CTTCAGAGTCCTCACTGACTACGAGGGCTGAGATTCTCCCACCTAGGAAAAGCCTTAGGTGGGGAAGAGGGACATGAAGCAGTGAGTAGAGGTCGACAAAATCCCAAGTAGCTTGGAGACAGTCCCTAAGCACCAACTGCCTCTTCTAGTTACAGAGGTACTATCACCGGTAGAACTGGCAAAGTGTACTGCAGTGCATGGAACTCACAAGAATTTCAGAGAGGACTGGGTAAGTGCTTCAAGAGAGATCTAAAGTCACTGGCTGGATCACACCAGAATCAAGGAATCCTCTGAAATGAGAATGCAGCACAGCAGAGGACTCAGAGTAAGTATCAAAAACTTCTTGCTCATCCTTTAGGCAACCACTTACTCACAGTGCTGTGGACAACACACTGCAAAATTAAACCTCTGGTCTAACCACCGTTTCATTCAAGCTTTTGTAACTTCAGTAACCTTTAAAAGCAAGGCAATATTAGACATGGCCTTTGCCCATAAGTATTCCTCCCTGTCAGAAGAGCCACTACCTCCCCAGCAAAATCAGAACAACCCACAGATCAAAGGAGTAACAACTTTGAGGTGCTGCAATGCTCATTCCCTTTGGTAAAAGCATTGCAGGTCAGGAGTGCTCCCGTTAGGTTGTGATATCCAAACCAGCCAGCTGCAGTGACAAGCAGATAGCTCTGCTAAAGTTAGACACCACGTCCTAGCACAAAGGTCTACATTTCAAAACTTACTACACTGCATACAGTCAGACAGGAGCCTGGGACACCAGCTGCACCCTGACAATACACTTTTTCCAAGTGGCTGTTGCCCGATTTATTTTTTTTAAGGTATTTTAAAACACAAACCAGATTCCTTTTACTGACCTGAGCTTTGTTTTCCTGTCTACTCCAACAATTCTTCTCACGATTTGTTGGCAAAATCCATAGCACATGAACAGAACGGAGTTCTCAGCAATGTTGGCCACAAGTGCTGGTGTGGTTCCCTTGTAGAAGCCTTGAAACCCCACTTGCTTATAAGTTTTCACAAAACAGTCAACAACTCCTTTGTACATGTTGGGGAATGTCTGCATCTTCACCTTTGCGGTGTCAAAGGGCTGGCCGGTCACAACGCATGCGATCCCACCTAAGCAAGCAGTGTAAGTTAAGAGGGTGGCTGAAAGTTATTGAACTGAAGTACCTACACACAAGACAGCACTAATAAGAAAAACAACAAAAAAAAAATCACATAGAGAGCAAGGATTAATGAATTATCCACAGAAAAAGACAAATGTACTGATTTTAGTGCAATGGCAGCAACCGTCACTGGTGAACTTAATTACCTGAAGAAAAACAGAAATCAAGCATAAGACCAGTAGCAGCTTGATTTTCATAAAACATTTCCTTCCCCTCCTAGAAACAAGCTTCTAAATGAATCACTTCACTTATATAAGCAGGTACTGAATTAGAGGTTCTACTATCAAGTTACTTGTGTTAACAAGTGAAGAAACATTGTTCTCCTGCTTATTAATGTAGTGATTCAGAAGCCAGGAGATTTTACTTTTATATTCCAACAAAACCAAAATACTAGCAGTCAAGTGAGACAAAGATTCCCTCAGGACAGGAGGCATGCTGCTGAGAGAGTGCTACACCTGATGATGCATTATGAACTGGTAACGCACGTCTGGAGCTCCTTATTTCAACATGCCAGGAGATTCTCATTTAGATTTATTCCCACACACTGGAATAAAGTGTTCAGAATCAGCAAAAAAAGGGCAAAAGGGCAAGGTTTCTCAACATGTTATCTTTTCCCAACTGAACTATGAGGTCAATACCCTGAAAACTTGTGAGATATTCCCATCCATATCGTCAATAGCCACTCTGCCCACAGTGCAGTGTTCACAGAACTGCAGAACATTAGGGATTGGAAGGGACCTCAAATGATCATCTAGTCCAATCCCCCTGACAGAGCAGGATCACCTAGACCAAGTCACACAGGAACACATCCAGGCTGGTTTTAAATGCCTCCAGAGAAGAAGACCCCACAACTCCCCGAAGCAGCCCGTTCCAGTGTTCTTCTACAAGATCTAACTGTAAAGAGAGTTAACATTACATTTCTACAGTAACAAACCCATCAGGGTGGGCTGACAGCAATCTATTAGAATCCAGTACCTAACAGGAAGCATGACAGGTGTGCCTTACATAAACTTGATGGTTCTGCTTTTTTAGCAAGAGAGAAGAACATCCTAAACCAGAGGCTGCTCTTTATCCCCAGCACCGTTGGCATGCATACACTTTCAAGAGGGCAAGTTAACAGGATCCTTTTTCAGCTAGGAAAGTGAAATAATTACCTGTAAATTAAATAAACTGAAATCAAACCAAACATATGAATCCAACTCAGACGAGTTATTTTTCTTCTATGTGGGAAGTGGAAGACTCTTTGTTTAACTAGAGTGGTTTTCAATAGATTTTACTCTTTACAAACCCATTTATGTTATACTGTTGTTGCTCCTCTGCAAAGAGGTACTTCAGGTCTTTAAGAGGAACTCAAGATCCTACCTACCATGAAAGCTGTTCTCAGGCAGGTCGTTAAAAGCTTCTGAGGAAACAATGCAAGGTGGCACAAAGAAATGGGAGGAATGCTCATGAAGTAGCTGGGCTCAGACCCATAACATCTGCAGGAGCCTCAGAGCCTACATGGCAGAGCCAGACAAGCTCAGACAATGCTACTTGCAAGCAAGTCAAGTAGATAGTAATCTACGGGACAAACGCTAGGTTACTGTGTAAAGACAGACCTAAGCCACCCACATGTAGTAAAATAACGGTTGTTGGAAGAAGCTCAACTAAACCGGAAATAGTCTTGGGAATGCAAAGCTGAAAAGCAGGGAGCTGACTGCCAACAGCTGCTCCCAACAGAGAAAGGGCTCTCCTTACACTGCCAGCAGAAGTGGCACAAGCAGCCCAGTAAATTACAGCCGTAAACTTTGTAAGCGTCAAGGTGAACAACAAAGGCCTCAGTTAACATCTACAATATTGAATAAAAATGTCATTCTTCTAGTAAAAAAACCACTCAAAAACAACAAACCCAAAACAAACCAGAAAAAAATCCCAAAGAAATCAGCCCTGCTTGAACGTTCAGACAAATGTCCCAATTAGAACAGTGGGGGGGGGGAAAAAAAAAAAAAGAGTCCTACTTAACCCAAGAAGAGATTAGAGGTTGCTCAGATCCTAGGCAAAGGACTATGACCCACAGGTGGCCAAATGACTTATTTATTCTTGTTCAGAATTGACTTGCCCCAATACGTCATTGCCTATCAGCTACAGCTAAGGCTGTATCTAGGGAGGAAGGTAAAACGAGGTTACGCATTTGCTGGAGGAACAAACTGGTTTGCCCTGTTAAATACCTATCCTAAAGGGTGAAGACAAGTGTAATGCAGAATACAGCACTACCCATGAACACAGGCAATATACAGCAACTATGTGGAAAGAATAAAGAAAACAAACACCAGAGAAACAAAACTATCTATTACAGCTGAGGTAGCAAAAAAATAAGAACGATTATGTAGGATTACTGAAGTCATGCTGGAAAAAGTCAGATTGAATTCCTTAACCTTAGCTAAAGGAAAAAAAAATTAGGCCAGTGAAGAAAACAGCCTAACTAGTTCCAAGGTCCTCTAACCTCTACTGCCAAAAGCCAGGAGAACATCAATTACAAGATGCCCTGCTAGCCTGAACGTGGGCATGGAACAGTATCGCCAAGCAATGGATGCCTGAGCCAATGCTGGTTTCCAGCTCCTGTAGTATCCAAGATGAAACACTAGGCTTCAACTCAGCTTTCCAAGCCAAGAGTGCTCCATTGTCCTGGACATTAACAGCAAATGATGCACTAGGAAGGAAAACAATTGGATCTCCTGTTGGGGGGAAAACACCCAAGAAATCATCAAGAACTGCACAGATATGAAGTTGCCACTTTGGGAAACAGCAGGTATTGTCACTGTTCTTTACTGAGAACCCAAAAACCAAGGAATAGAAAAAAATTTATCTAAGACAGTGGAGACATCTTCCCTCAAAAAGACAGAGTTGTTGTCTTGTCAAGTAATGTATTTTGCAAAGGCCTGCAAAGCAGGTATTCCCTGGGCAAAATCTGGTGGCAGATTAAATGCCTTGTGAAGGTGCTGGGGACCTGTTACTCCTTTGGGAAGGAGTAACAGGGGACTCTTGTTATTCATCAGACCTTGCTTTCTTGCTGCACTAAGGTTAACTGCACTTTGCCAAATGACCTCAAGTAACAGCCTTTGAACTCACTTAGCACCACCAATACTGTCACCCTTACAGAAATAACACCGTCCTTAAAGGACTTGTAAAAGCTCTTGCACGGGAAATCATGGGAAATATTTCCTTCCACCTTTTCTGTATAAACATTATCAGCTTGGATGTGTCAGAAAGACCCTTTCTACCTGGTAAAGTTAAAAAAACTACCCACTCTATCCCTCACCACAGACATTACCAATGTGGTAAATATCAGAGAGACAACAAAATGGTATCCACATTTGTGATTGTTATGACTGGTCCAACAAAACTCTAGGGCACAGAACTAACTTCCATTCTGGTCTAGTGAGTGAGTTCATTACAGCATTATTAGAATGGTAGGTTGAAAGGACCTTAAAGACCATGTAGTTACACTCCCTCACCATGGGCAGGGACACTTTTTACTATACTATGTTGCTCAAAGCCTCAGCTAACTTGGTCTTTAACACTTCCAGAGAGTGCAAGTGTTCCACAACCTCCCTGGACAACCTTCCAGTGCCTCATCACCCTAAGAGTGAAGAATTTCTTCCCAAGATCTAATCTAAATCTACCTTCTTTCAGTCAGTAGCAGTTACCTCTTGTCCTATCACTAGAGTCCCTTGAAAATCCAAGTCCCTCTACAGCTTTTCTGTAGGCCCCCTTCATTTACTGTAAGGCTGCGATGAGGTCCCCCAAGAGCCTTCTCCAGGATGAACAACCCAAAACTCTGTCTGTCTTCATAAGAGAGATCCTCCAGCCCTCTGATCATCCTCTGATCTGGCCTCATCCCTGATCAGCCCTCCTGCTGAGCTTCCCAGCTTTCAAAGATTCACACCAAGATGTTGTCTGAGCTAATAACACTTCAGATACTCTTGCCTGCTTCAATGAGAGAGGGTGACAAAAGCAGCATCTCCATCACTCACACACCGAGTTCACTCCAAAACTACTTGTGACTGATTGCTAAACTCACGTAAGCATGAGAGCCAACAGTGAAAATTAAATCTCCTTCTGGAAGATTATTAGTTGGAAATAACGGTGGAAGGAGAAGCAATAGTGATACAGTTACAACAGTGGTTGAGATCAGCTCCTTCACCTCCACATCCTTACAATTTTACAGCAATGGGGAAAACTGCTTTTACTCTTGTCAAAGCATTTTCCAAAGCTTTTATGCAACTAAGTTATCTTCAGCATTACCTGCAGCTCCTGCTGTGAGGTCAATAGCAGCTTGCACCACAGAGTTTATCCTCATGCTTCTCACTTGTTTATCAGTCACCTCAGAGTGAAATGTCCCGTCTCCTGCTAGTTGTTGAGATATTGGTCTCCTGAAAGATGAAGCACACATTTACAGCAATGACCTTGACAGGCAAAAGCACCACATGAATACTTTCTTTTCAGCTCTTCCATTCAAGTTGTTCTAAAACACTTAGAGACAGTAAACGCTTGTCCTCAGAACCAGCCAGTTTTGTCACCTTAGGCAAGTCCTCTGGAGTATCACTGCCCTAGTTTACTTGGATTCCTCAAATGAAAGCAAGGAATGCCTCCAGGGAACTGTGTTGAGCCTTACCTTTTACTGATTACAGAGGCACAGCCTCCATCACCTAAAGTTAGCTGGCAGGAGTATTTCCCCTTGTCTCAGCTTCCCACCTACAAAACAAAGAACTGCTCTGCTCAAGGTGAGCAGCAGCCAAAAAACCTGTATTCATGATGGTACAGGCACACTAGGTATTCCTACATGGCTGCCAGAAGCTAATAGCAGCAAGGGAATGAATATGAACATCCTATGATTCTATCACCTAGAATTGTGTGTGGCTGTCATGTTCCCAGTGCAAGTCCCACACGTACCAGCATATTATAAATAAGAATTACATTGGGAAAACAGAATTTAAAGTAAAACATTCAAATTAATTCAGTTCTCAAGTTTGCAGCAAGATACTTTCACTGGATGAGCAGTTAAAACAAGCTTCCTTATCTGGAGCCAAAGAGCTTGCTTATCAGCAAGCCGAAGAGTTCCCACTGTTTCAGAACCATGCTGCTGAGCAAGACACTTGGCTGGCAGTGCTGTCAAAAGAGTTGCCTGAGTCTTAAAAACTTAAAATATTGCAGATACACACTTTAATCTGCCCCTCGTTGACTTTTAAGCTTGACATCAAGCCAAGCACAATAACAGAGTTTTTTTTTCACTCTCCTACCTACTGTAACATTACTTTTGAAGCCTGTTTCCTCACCAAATGGTTTCTTTGAGCAGTACAAGCAGAAAACAGTATTTCCAGTAGACTATATACAAAGAAATTTGAAAAGCACATTCTTTATACAACTCTTACAGGCACAGACACATTCAAGCAAGGCTTTCACAAAATCATTTAGGTGGGAAAAGATCTCCAAGGTCACCAAATCCAATCATTAACCTAACTGCACCAAGCCCAGTGCTAAACCATCTCCCTAAGCTCCAAATCTATGCAACTTTTAAACTCATCCAGGGATTCAACCACCTTCCTGGGCAGCCTCTTCAAACGCCTGATGTTCCTTCCAATAAAGGAGTTTCTCCTAATGTTAAGCCTTCTCCTCTTGTCCTATTGCCTTACTTGTGAGAAAAGACCAACACACATCTCCCTAAACCCTCCTTTCAGGTAGTTGTAAACATGAATAAGGTCTCCTCTCAGCCCCCTTTTCTTCAAGTTAGCCCCAGCTCCTTCAGCTGTTTTTCATGCTCCAGACCCTTCACCAACCCTTCTTTGGACCTGCTCCAGTACTAAGAAAGTCCATCTCTTAAGCAGATTTATTATACCTGAAGCTTAAAAAAAATAACCAGTAGGACAAATACTGAGTGACTTCACATGTCCAATCTGTTTCAAATGTGCTGCATGGATGTCAATGCAACAAGTTTAAAAGAACCAAACTCACTACTCTAGCAATAAATGGCACTACGAATACACAGGATTTCCAAACTGTGGCTACATATTTAAATCATTTCATTACTGACAGCAGCATATAATGGGTGTTGTTTCAAGACAGTTACACTTCAAGGCCTTCAAGCTCAGCAGAGTTCACACTGCACTCTGCAGTTGTGCTTCTCGTTTAGAAGAACAAGAGACCAGTGAGACAGCTTCTGAATGAAGGGTATTACTAGAGAGGAACAATGGCCTGCCTCCAGTCACAACACACTACGTGCTTTTCAGCTTGAGCCAGTCCCCAAAGAGAGTACCCACCAAATCACCCAGATGGTCACCGAGAACTTGGCAGCAAGAAGGAAAAACATACATAAAAGTCCATACAAAAACATGGAAGATGTTTGAACCAAGGATGTATTGGTCTCCAGTCACCAGGGTGCTGGTCTCGTCTCACAAGTAACAAGTGATAGGACAAAAGGAAATAGCCAGGGGAAGTTTAAGCTGGACATTAGGATAAACTTCTCAACTGAAAGGGTCATCAGGAACAGGCTGCCCAGGCAGGCAGTTGAATCGACATCCCTGGATGTGTTTAAAAGTCATGTAGACATGGAGCTTCGGGTTTAGTGGTGGGCTTGGAAGAGTTAGGATTAATGGTAAACCTGATCTTAAAGGTCATTTCCAAACTAAGCAATTCTATGATTCTAAACGTTGTTTCCAATCCTTAAGAGCACGTGGCCTCTTTCAGATGTTTTCGTATTTGGGCAGACTGACACCAGCACTACAAAACAAACCTTCCTAACCCTAGCCCGCACACACTTTCCTATAGCAAAGCAACAACTCCTGCTTCATCCAAACCAAACTGAAGCCACCGCCAACCTGGAAGCACAGACCCACGCGTTATCGCAGCAAGTCCTGCAGCATCCTCCACCGAGAGCCCCTGAACACACGAGCGCACCGGGCAGCACAGCATCTCGCCGGAGCCCCCAGAGGCCGGCCCTGACCCGCTCCCCAAGGTCACAGAGGCTGCGGATCCGCCGCACGTGCTCTCGGTGCGGACGGGCCCGGCGCTGCCCTCTCCGCCCGCTCCCGGGCGGGCAAATCCTCCCCGCCCCGCTCCCAGCGCACTCACCCGGGGGCAGAGGCCCGCTGGGGCGAGAACCCGCGCAGCCCCGCACATCCCGAGGGACCACGAAACCCCGATCCCCTTTGGCCAGGCCCGCGGGCCCCGGGACAGCTCCACGCCGCCACCACCCGAGCCCCACTCACCGCAGCCCGGTACCCGGTGCCTGGCCCCGCTGCCCCTGCTCCTATAGAGGCGGCTGAAGGAGGCGGAGTGGCCCCGCGGAGCTGGGCTAGGCCGGGCAGCGCCGGGGCCTGCGATGCCCCGGCGGCGAGAGGCGGATCCGACGGCCGGGGAAACGCCCGGCGGGGCGGGGGGTCGGGGCAGGGTTTGGGGTGGCGGCTGCGAGGGCAGAGGTAAGGTTGCTGCTGCTTTTTTCCCCTAAAATCCCGCGTGATTCGTGGCCCGTGTGGGTTAATAAGAGGATTTAGCTGAATTTATGAATTACAACCACAAGATCTTCGTATTTCGGTTGGCTGATTGGTTGGGGTTTTTTTGGTGGTTTTAAAGAAGGATTTAGTTAGGAATTGTGTACTCGAAATACCAGCTGGTGCATACACGGCAACCACAGCACAGCTGCTGGAACTCACCCATCTTCCTAGACAGGGGTTATACCTCCTGCTAATTGCAGTATTTGACAATTTAATTACTTTTTCTGTGTCACAGAATCATTTAGGTTTGAAAAGACCTCCAACATCACCAAGTTGAACTCTACCAAGCCCACCACTAAACCCTAAGCTCCACATCTGTGTGATTTTTAAGTGCATCCAGGGATGAGGATTGAACCACCTCCCAGGGCAGCCTGTTCCAGTGCCTGATGACCCTTTCAATGAGGAAGTTCTTTCAAATGTCCAACCTAAAATTCCTCTGGTGCAATTTGAGGCCATTTCCTCTTGTCCTATTGTTACTTGTGAGAAGAGACCAGCATCCACCTCTCTGCAACCTCCCTTCAGGGACTTGTAGACAGCAATAAGGTCTCCCCTTAGCCTCCATCAAATTAAACAGCTCCTGCTCCCTGGGCTGCTTCTCAGGTTTGTTTTCCGGACACTCTGTCAGCCTTGCTGCTCTTCTTTAGACCCTCTCCAGCACCTCAATGTCTTTCTTATATTGAGGTCCCTAAAACTGAACACAGTACTCGAGGTGTGGCCTCACCTGTTCCCAGTACAGGGGGACAATCACTTGCCTACTCCTGCTAGCTACACTATTTCTATATACAAGCCAGGATGCAGTCAGCCTTCTTGGCCTATCTAGTGATAGGACAAAGGGTAATTGGTGTAAGATGGAACATAGGAGGTTCCATATAAATATCAGAAGGAACTTCACAGTGAGGGTGATGGAGCACTGGAACAAGCTGCCCAGAGCGGTTGTGGAGTCTCCTTCTCTCAAGACATTTAAAACCTGCCTGGATATGTTCTTGTGCAACTTGGTCTAGGTGATCCTGCTGTGGCAAGGGGATTGGACTGGATGATCTTTTGAGGTCCCTTCCAATCGCTAATGTTCTGTGATTCTGTTACTCTTTTTTTCTTTTCTGTCACTCCTTTTTCTTTTCTGTCAGTTTTAATTAATTGTAGGGGTCAGTAATGATTTTCTATGTGGTTATTTTCTTGAAACATTCCCTTTAAATGATTTGGGGCTATTCAAAATATGGCAAATATTAAGGAAAAGCAGGCTAGGGTATACAGGTTTCAAAAGCAATACACTGACTTGTAAATTAGTGCTTTATTGTGGAAGTAACAGCTGGGTCTGTGGTAACCAGTTAATGATTGCAAGTTATTTGTGCATAACAAATGACCTGAAATACTTGGAGATTGCTGCTTAGTCACCCAAACCTTTGATCTGTCTGCAGAGTTCTTTCTTAGCGGGGCTGCAGCACCGTTAGAAGATGCAGCTGGAAGATCCAAGATCTAAACCCTAATGCAGGGAACCCTGTGACTAATCTGCCATTAAGCCATATTCTGCCTGCCATTGCCATTTGCCAGCTGAAGCACCAGGCTTTGAGTAGTCAGGATGCTTCTTCGTAGCCACGTTCCTCTAACAAACCACGAGGCCTGATCTGCTCTTGTTTAGATCCAGTGTATCAGATGGAGATGATGAGGGTAATACCTTCCAATAGCTGAAAGGAGCCTATGAGAAGGCTGAGGAGGAACTGTTCACAAGGGCATGTAATGATAGGATGAGGGGTCATGGTTTTAGGTGAGAAAAGAGTCAATTTAGGCTAGACACCAGGAAAAAGTTCTTTAGTATGAGAGTGGTGGATCACCGGAGCAGATTGCCTCAGAATTGCTGGGGACATTCAAGGTCAGGCTTGGCGGAGCTCTGAGCAATCGGTTCTAGTTAGAGATGTCCCTGTTTGGAAGGGATCTCCACAGGTGATGTCGTCCAAACCCACGACGTTACATGAGCGCAGGAAGCGCTGCGCGGGTGATGGAGCGGCTGCAGCGGCGAGAGCAGCACCACAAGGGGCATATCGCCACCGCGTGGCTACTTCTGGTACCGTCACCTGTGCCCACAAATAGAAGTCGTTCTTTTCGCCCCTTCTTCGTGCGGGCGTGGGGGTCCTGACGAACAGTTTGTTTGGAGCTTAACTTCAAACTTCCCCTCAGAATGTTAAGGCAGGACAGAAGCGGGACATGTGTGCAGAGAGTCCGGCTTGCAAGTGCTTTACAGGAACATGGAAGTGCTTTCTGAGACTGAAGGACACCCCGAAGCCATCGTGGGAATGTGCTGGAGCTGAGACTGAGAAACTATCAGATAACATGTCTTTGGTGCTTGTAAGCTTGGTTGTTCTTTAGTCGTGGACAGATTTGATCCAGAAAAAAAAAGTTTCTCATTTTCCCCTTCCCTACATGACACCTCTGAGCTGTGGTTGACATCTGCTATTCAGCTGGAAGGGAAGCACATATGAAAAAGTACATCAGCCATGGGTTTTTGGGCTCCACACTCCTCCTTGGTCACCTGTGCTCCTTCCAAAAATCGTGAGAAGCAGGTCAGAGGGCAGGAACTGGGTGCTGAAACACCAATGTGGAAACAACTATTCACTGGAATTGTGCTATGGACTGAAACCTGTGGCCCAGGGTTTCATATTTAATGCTTTCAATACCACAAACTTTAGAGAAAGGTGAGAGGTGCTTGAATTAGCTGGTTGCAAGGAAGTTACTTATAAATTTCTTGAAGAAACTTATGCTGTGAAATACAAGGTCACCTGTTCTTTTATACTTAATAAACGCAGACATTTTTATTTCCTCCACAAAATCACTGTTCTACAGCTCCAAATGAAACTCTGGAGTGTATCTGGTTTTCTCGCACGATCAAACACTTCACAAAGGCCAACTGAAGGTTTGTTTTATGAGCCTGGAACTCCCAGCACCAAGTGAAAACCAGCAAGAAGACTTGGCTGGAATCTGGTTTGGGCAGAGGACTGGGCAGTGATGATTCTTGCTGCTCCAGGCTAGGTAGGCTGGATTGATGGGCCAAGGCTACTTATGTGAGGTTCAAAAAGGCCAAGTGTCAGGTCCTGCAATGCCATGGTAGACCTGGAGATGTGTGATTGAAAAATTACTTATCTGAAAAGGACATGGGGGTATCGGTTGCTAGTTGACTGAATGTGAACCAGCACTGTGCCCACATGGCCAGGAAGCTCAGTGGCATCCAGGCCGGTGTCAGAAGTAGTGTGGCCAGCAGGAGCAGGGAAATCCCTGTGTAGTCAGCACTAGTGAGGCCACCTCAAGTATTGCAATCTGTTCTGTGCCCCTCACTAGAAGAAGAACAAGAATGTCCAGAGAATGGCAACGAGGCTCATGAAGGGTCTGGAGCACAAGTCCTGTGAGGAGAGTCTGAGGGATTGGGGGTTGTTTAGCCTGGAGAAAAGGAGGCTGCTGTGGGACCTTATTGCTGTCCACAACTGCCTGAAAGGAGGTTGAAGTGAGGAGGGGGAGAGCCTCTTCACCACGGTGGCAAGTGATAGGACTTGGGTGCAAGCTGCACCAGGGGAGGTTTAGGCTGGGTATTAGGAGGAATTTCTTTCCCAAGAGGTTCATTAAACATTGGAAACGACTTGTGGACCTGGTGCTGGCGGACATGGTTTAGTGGGGCAACCTGGATCCAAAGCTGGACCTGATAATCCTAAAGGTCTCTTCCAACCAAAGAGCTTCTGCCGCTCTGCGCGCCTTGCGGGGCGGAACGCTGGTGCGCGGAATGCTCGGCGCAGCTCCTGTTTCCGGCCGGCGGGGCTCGCCGGAGAGCGCGCCGGTCGCTGTGGGCACCATGTTGGGCCGCGTCCGGGGCTCTGGCTGCGTGGTCGTGCGGGTTCTCGCCGGGGCAGCGCGTGGCTGCGGCGTGGCGCGGCTGCAGCGGGAGACCAGCAGGTACCATCACCTCCCGCAAACCCTTCACCCGGGGAGAGGGTGGGCGTGAGGGAGGGCGGTTAAGCAGGGCCTCGTGTTTTAGAGACATTGTGCCGGGGCCGGGCGGGTGCGGGGCCTTCACCTGCATCCCGGTGCCTCGGGGTCTAACCCTCCAAGGCCGCATCCGCCTGCCCTGCGGGGCAGCGGTCCCGATACTGGGTAGCGGTCACTGGGAAGTAAGGTCAGCTAGAGGGGAGTGGGTTCAGGTCGTGTGTCCAAAATGAGGCACTGAAACAGGAAAACCAAGAAACCAGGAAGGAAATCTCCCCTTTCTGAAAGTGCTCAGGGACAGGTTAGATGGGGTTCTGGGCAAACTGGTCTAGTGAGACGTATCTCTGCCCATGGCAGGGGGGTCGGAACGAGATGATCTTTAACATGCCTTTCAACCCAGACTATCCTGTGATTCTCTTATTGCTTTCATCTCTGTTCTTCACATCTCTGAACGTTGTAGAGTCATAATTAGAGATTGGAAGGGACCTCGAAAGATCATCTAGTCCTATCCCCCTGCCACAGCAGGATCACCTAGACCAAATCGTAGAATCGGTCAGGGTTAGAAAGGACCACAGGATCATCCAGTTCCAACTTCCCTGCCATGGGTATGTGACCTGAGCTTGATTAGCCTGAAGCACAGGAGCCTGAGGGGAGACCGCTGCTGTCTACTACTATCTGAGAGAAGTTTGTAGAGAGATGGGAATTGGTCTCTTCTCACAGGTAACAGGACAACAAGACATGGCTTCAAACTGCACCCGGAGAGGTTTAGGTTAGACATTAGGAAAAACTTTGTTGGGAGGATCAGGCACTGAAAACAGACTGCCCAGTGAGGTGGCTGAATCATCATCCCTGGATGTGTTTAAAAGTTAATGTAGATATGGAGCCTAGTTTTAGTGATGGGCTAGTCAATTTAGGTTAATGATTGGAACTCTGATCTTGGAGGTCTTTTCCAGTCTGAATTATTGTATGATTCAGCTGCATATGTGCAAGAGCAGAAGGCTTGTGCCTTTGGTATGTGTCCAAATACTTCCTAAAAGTAGTATTTGAAATTTTGATTGTACTAAAAGATTTTTTACTTCTTTCAATAAAAGCCAGTTGTGCAGGTTTTTTTATTTCATACTGTGATAGCCTCATACGTATAGCAGCCTGGCTTAGTTTGTAGCTGTGTTTTCTTTCTAAGGTTAAACTTCTGAGCAGAAGATGAATCTGGTGGTTAGGTGAACTAAGTAAAGCAAACTGCAGTGTTCTGCTGTCTTTAAATGTTTAAGCCTTGCAGCTTTACTGTGTTTTTCTGACACTGTAATTGAAGATCTCTAAATGGATAAGTTGTTTCAGGGAGCATTAATGAAAAATGTGTTTGAGAACGATCTATGGAGAATAGCTGTGTAAAACAGCATGGCTTCTACCATCTCAGTAATGTGGTTATAAAACTTTCCTTAAATTTTCCCATTGCTTTTCAACAACAAAATTTGGGATTTAGTGCTGAAAAGCACAGGGTAACCGAAGTAATTTGGTGCCAGCTGGTACTGATAGAATTTTAGTTAAAGAGAGGCATGTGTGAGGAGGAAAGGTATGGTAAAATTCCTTCAGATTAGCTGAAGGTTATTATCTTTTAAATAAAAGTAAATACTTAATTGTATGTTGGGGGGGTTATCTTGATTTTTGTAATGTTAAGGTGGTTTCTAAACAGAAAAGTAGTTTAGAATTTAAAGACATAAACTGGTTTAGAATGTTAAAGACATTAGACATTTCTTTTTATGATAATTTTTCCAGTATCCCAACAGCTCCTTGATATTCCTGGCTTCTCATCCTTGCCTGCATCATACGAGCTTTAGCTTCTTTGCATTAGTGTGGTAAACTAAGTAGAGGAGCTGTTTCAGAGGGAAAAATAAACAAATAAATCAGTAATGAACAAAAAAAGTTGTGTCAGGATCCATTTCTCCATGTGGCTGCACGAGTGCTTGGCTTCTACATTGTAGGGTATAGGGTAGGGGAATGGAATCTTTAGTTGTGCCACGTGTGTAAAATTATGTGAAGCTAAATGTGTGTGTATGTTTGGCTTTTTTCCAGGGGATAGGAGTTATCTCTCACCTACTTTTAAGAATTGCAGGGAATTTTCACTAATGAATTTCAGTGTCAAGTACCGGTAGATTCCTCAGTCTGTTCCGTAGTGCAACGATACTCTGAAAGTTTTAAGTTCATAGATTAAGCACAGTTTCTGCAGGAAATCAAATTTTATCTGTGATTTTTGTGATGAAGGAGCTATAAATAAACAAGAGTTTTAAAATAATGTCTTTCTAAAAAATCTGAATGTTTGACATGTGCTTAACATACTTAGTTTGCACCTGATTAGGCCTAAACTAACTAATGGGGGGTTTTGGGTGGCTTTTTTTTTTGTAGGCTGACAGTGTGCAGCCTTGGAACTTGTAATGTCTAACTTTTTTTGGGTTTTTTTTTTTAACTTTGCATGTCATCTAGCAAAGTACAGAAACTCTTCAGCACAAGCAGCGTGCTTGCTACTGAGAAAGATGAATCTAACGCTTCTAAAGGCAACACCGCTCAAGTGGCATCAAAGAGACGGGAGGGTACAGAAAAAACACCGAAGCAGAAGCTGTTAGAGCTTATTGGTAACATGAATGTAGAGGTGAGCTACAGAAAGAAACTCCAACAGTTAAAAACACGTGAAGCCAAAAAGGAAGACACAAACAAGCTGGAAGGTCCCAATAGTGGTGGTAGAACTACAGAAGACATCCAGCGGTAAAGTATAACAGACTTAACTTAGCATGGGGTTTTGTCCGTTTTACAAACTGGGTTTTTTTCATTGTGTCGTTCAAAATAAAGCAGCAAATGTAATTTCCAAGTATGGAAGAAAGTCTTGTAAGGGACTCTGGTATACAGATCTAGATTACAGGGGAGAATGTAGACAAAAAATGGTATTGAATGATTTCTTTTTGTCTGTTCTGTGACTCGTGAAACGTAGCACTAGCATCTGTCTGCCTGAAGTTAATGAGATGGAAATACTGTTCAGATTAAATACAGGAAAACTGAGGAATGAGGAGGGGAAAATATAATAATGGCATCGTGATTGTCTAGTTTTGTGAGTGATTCCCCCTCCCTAGTGTGTTACACGATGACCCCCCACATCTTGCTGCCTGTGGTCTTTCAAATCCAAGGGCTATGCAGTGGCACAGGGCTGCCATTTACCCAGGTGTGAAAGAAAGAGCTACTCAGTGGCATTTGGTAGTTGATGATTAGTGCAATGTAGGGCAAACCTGGCTGTCCCTCTAGTCACCCCCCATTTGTGATAACGTGTAAATATAACTTCTGAGTTATTAGGATGTAAAATGACAGTACAGAAATGATAATTTAAATATATTTAAGGCTTCCATTTCTTTTTCTCCCTTACAGAGGCAAGCCTTTAAATCAAGAACTGGTAGAGGCTGCTTCTGCAGTTGCATCTTCCCTACCGCACAAGAAGAAACAAGTACAATCAGAACTACTTGCACGACTAAGACAACATGAGGAAACCACAGATAAACAGAAAAAAGTGGGACTTGTTGACATACGGTCTGTTTATTGAATTTTATTCTCCATAATGTTTGAAATTCTGATTTTTGCAGCGTCATCTTGAAGGTGATTGCGTTCTGTGTTGGAAAGATTGTCCTAAGTTGGGTATTTGGTTAAGTTTTCCTTGGAATTAATGAATATTAGGAACATCGTTGGTCTGCTTGTACCAAGCACCCTAAATTTTGCCATCCTCATTCTCAAATGGTTTTGCAGAAGTGGAATTGTTTTTCTGCCTGGGATGATTACTTTCTTGGACAGCCTAGCAAAGTAACAGGTTTTTTTTTTTCCAAGCTTCTGAAAATCTCACACAATGGATGGATTTGTAGGCGCTTCAGACGTTCTGTCTGGACTGATGAATTTTCATGACAGCTCTGCAGAGCTGAACTAGAGCAGCTCTATTTATAGCCCTATCCTTCCTTTCAAAACTTTCCAGTCAACCCAAGAAACTCATCTCTTGGCTTAACTCAGTTTCCAGTGTGGCTTTTAAACAGATGAGAAACATTTGTTTGGAAACTGGAACAGTTGTGCATGCTGCTCTTTTGGGTGATGGCTGAAGACAGGTTTTTCGTTCTCTTCTTTTTTCTCCTCTCTCAGCTAGTAGTAGGATAACTACTCAGAAAAGAAGGCATTCAATCCAAATGAAATGCTGAGGAAACAGAAAAATTGAACTTCAGCAAAAACAGGACTGTGAAACCTTTATTTATGGCAGTTTATTCTGTGAACTGCAAGGTGCTTTTCTTAGTTTTTGTTTATTCTGTGAAAATGAATTTATCTCGAACTAGGGTTTTAAGTTTAACCAGTGTGTTTTCATGTGTAGGTTACTTCAGGGATCAGTAAAAGATCTGCTTTGTCTGTCAGTGAACTGTAGAGTAGCCAGCAAAAAAATGACATTTGTGGCTAATGTGTACTCCTTTATGTGAGTGAAAGATGAGGAAGAATGTGACAGATGCTTGCAAATAGATTGAGTTAGATGGTCGCAAATAGATTGGGAAGCAAAACGCTCAGTGAGTAACTTTGTTTAACAGAGTGCATGTTCTTTGGAGGTTCTGATGGAAAGTGAAACTAAGCAAGTTTCCCTTTTAGTATTTATGTATTTAGTATAATGTGTCTTTCTACCAAGAACACTAATGGTAGTTGTGGAGGGCAGAATTAAATTCCCTTCAAACATGTGAAGTCTGTACTGTTTGACGAGGAGGTGTGGTTTTAGGTAATACATCTCCAAAGGTCACGTGTGTGGTCTGTTTTCACAATGAATATAGGAGGGGACTGCAGATTTACAGAACCTTATCTCTCCACAGGTTGTTGGAGCCAGAATTGGTAGCTTTAAAGTTTAGATGTCTGGTTGTTTAGTGTAAAATTTGAAGTGTTTCTGCATTTTTCTTTTCTTTTTTGTGTGTATAGTTTTACTTAAAACTTAAGAGATACTTCCTGATGTAAGGAGAATAAATAAGGTGTTCTTTATATAAATTGTGTTCACTAAACTGTTAATTGCCAGTGAAGTTGTTCCATCTCTTTGTTGCTGGGGTTTTTAAAAGAAAAGAGTACACAAACTTTCTAATAACAGCTGTGGGTGGCCAAGTTAAATGTAATTAGAACCCACTTCAGTACCTAGTAAGATGTTGGAGTGCTGTACTGATACTGTCTGGGCTAATATGTGCTGTGGCTAACTTCATATGTTCCTTAAGCTACTGGCAGTCCTCACCACCTCTTGCACTTGCCCTGAAGCATTTTCCCTGAAGAAAGAATGTGTCTGAGGAAGTTGCAGTATAAGCAAAAAGGCATTTTTAGTTCAAATTCTTTAGAAGTTTGAAAGCTGAAGTTCATGGAGTTATACAGTACCTCTACACAGTTGATTGATGGATTAAGAAGTGCTATTATGAATTTTTTATAACACTTTATAATCAGTGTGGTTAAAAGAGTGGTTAGGAAAATGTGTTTTCCTCAACCAAAACAGCCTTTTTGTTGGCTAAGATGGTCTCGTCTGGCTTGCTGTGCTTTGACTTGGCATTTTCTACTTCCTAAGGCAGCTTGATGAACTAGCATGCTTCTACCTGGAATATGGGGGTTTGGGTTTTGTTTTTTTTTATTGTATGCTGAAAAATTCTGGTTTCTTCTGTAATAATTAGGTAGCAACTTGAAACTCAATCAGTGGATGAGTTTTCTAGAAAAACCAGCTGCTGAGCCTCATAACAGAAAACTTGGTTAATGGTAACCTTTCATAGTTAGTCTCTGGGACGAATTTGTTACTTTTGGCTTTCTGATCAGTGTTAAAACTGTTATTTCAAAAAGTCCAGCGGAAGGCACTACGATGCTTTTAATGCAGCAGAAAGCAATCACTTTTTATTTAAATATGATCATTATATTAGCACAGCGTAGTGAAGATTTATATTCAATGGATTGACACGTTGTAATAGTCAGTATATATTCATCTGTTACTTTAAACAAGCAGTAAAGCCATATAGTTCTCAACAGCTGTTGAAGTGTGTGAAGGTCTGAAATAAACTGTATGTTGTGTGGATATTTTGGTTCATCTTTCATTTTCCAGGGCTGCAGCATAGGCCTGCAGAGGTCACTGTTGAATGCAGTCGATCCTTGTTTTGTAGACAGCGTGAGGACAGCATGTTCGCTGTGAGGGGAAAATATTAACGATACAGGAATTTATTTTTCTCAGTGTGGGATGAAGTTTCAGTCAGTGGAAATTACAGCAGCACCATTGCAAAACAAAATCTGCAGCACTACAAGGTGGACTTTCAGCTCCTGTTTTGAATGAATACGAAGAAAAGTTATTCAGAGCGTAGGCTGAACTACGTCCAGAGGTCCTTAGGTCTTCATTTTTAGCGTTTTAATTATGGATTCTTAGTCAGGAAGAAGATAGAAACTGTAGTTGTGACAAAAGCTCTACCTGCTCTCTGGAAGGCAGAAGTATTGAGGAACTTAAGTTTCTAATCTCATGTTGGGACATGAGCTAATGTCACGTAGTATCTAACCATTGTAGGTACACTGAGATTGGAGTATGACTTTTTAATCTGTTTCTGATTTTGTTTTTTGTTACAAAGGCATTAAAAACATCTTTGTAGTTTTATATTTAGTTAATACAGAGGTACTTTTAATGATGGAGTGATGAATTGGTCCTTATACCAGCTATGGGGTGATATGAGAACTGCTCAGTGAGAAATAGGATACAGAATCACAGAACTGATGGAGTGGGAAAGGACCTGTAGAGGTTGTCTAGTCCCAACACTGCTGCCAAAACAGGATTGCCCAGACTGTGTTACACAGCACTGTACCCAGAAAGGTTTTGAGTGTCTCCAGAGAAGGAGGCTCCATAACTGGTGTGTTCCATGTGTACCACTGACCGCATGCTCTGATAGTTTGGTGGCGTAGTCTGTCCAGACCTACTGTGCAAAGCCAAATGTGAGAAATGGCTTCTGTGAGCAAGTCTGGTGGTCCCCCTGAAGCATGGGAACACTGCAACCTTTAGGTCGCAGCCTACTCAAGCAGTTGGGCTGGGCTGTTCGTGTCTGACCTGAGGAATTATGTCCTCTTGACCCTCAGAAGTGTGTCAAGCCCCTGGCTCAACACGAGCTCACTAATGCCAGTAGACACTTCATAGAGCAATTTCTGGTGTGAGATAGGCAACTAATCTGAGATTTGTTTTTTCTTTAAAATTAAAATGAAATTATTTAAAGCTTGTTTTCAGATGCTTTTTTTCAGAGTAAGCTGTGCTCTTGTTTTGCCATTTGAAACCACATCTTAAGACCAAAGTGAAATCCTACTGTGTTGCTGTGGCAATTAGCTTTTACAATTTCCCAGAAGTAATTTTTCTTGTCATTAAGATCTGTTTTGTCTTAAACTGCCAAAAACGTAGCTTGAATTTCATTCAGATTTTCACAAAATAGGTAAAGCACTATTTTTTGACTTAGACTATTTTCAGTTTTAGAGATGATATTTATGTATTGAAACCTGAGTGCTGCAGTTTTGGATGACTGCATGGTACTGGAAGTGGTGGGGTGGAGAGGGTAGCTATGAGGAAAAATTACCAGCTTGGTCTTTACCAGCAGACTTATCAGTTAAGGGGACTAGCTGGCAGAGGTTGAAGGGTAGTGTGATGTGATTTGCCCTTTGAGTTCAGAATGAGCTGCCTGCAGTGCTGGAAGAGATCAGAGTGTTTGCTCTTCACATATGATTTTGACTACAGAATTACGAGAGAAGATGTGGTCTGTTAATGCTGTAATATGATTATGCAATGCAGCAGATTGCAGTGGATCAGGAAAGGTGACCTACTTATTCGGGTGACATGATTGACCTGTGTCAGCTGATGTGTAGAGGCAAGCTCCCTTTTGGACTGCACCAACACAGCTCTGCCCCTGGGCAGTGTTGGTTCCCATCCAAAAAGCTGGTGATTTTTACCTCCCTATTTCAGCATATCCCTTGTATCCAGAGGAATTCCTCATTTACTTAAGTAGAACATAGCTAGTGCACTCCATACTTGTATGCAAATATATGAAATGTTTCTTCTAGTTGGAAACAAAATAATTTCAAAGAAAGCTTTCATGGTAGATTTTGTGTGCTAAACCAGTATCTGTAATATAGTCTATATAACAAGCAAGAACAGAGGTGGTTTAAAAAGTAAGACTTGAGTGTTTGGTGACTTGGTGAATGTGTGAGGAATGTATAATTCACTTGCATAGAGGCTTATGAAACCTGCTGAGAGTAGAGTTTCTAGTTAATACATGTCACAGGCTTCCTTGCTTTGTTCATCTGTTGAGTTTTTACATTCATGTTTTTCATTTCAGCAAGGTTATTGCAGAAATGGCAGTGAAGAGGCAGTCCCCAGCTAAAATTGGTTTGTGGTCATCCAGTGGCATTTCCGTGGATTTGGATGAGGGTCTGCAGAAAATCAAGCCTGAAAGATCTTCACCTCAGTATTTTGACTCCACAAGGTATTTTTGCTGTGTTCCCTTCCAGTAGAAGGAGTGTTCAGTCTGTTACCAGTGGATAGTGTTTTAAATTGAGTTGTGTGTATTCGTGTTACTGGAATACCTAAAAGCTTTATGAAAGTCCTTCATTTTTTTTTTTAGAAAAGTACTGTTAGCGTTGCAGTCAACTTCAGTGAGAACGTGCTAGCTAACGTTAACAAGCCAATCACATAATGTGCACTTCAAACATATGTAATTTTGTGTAATTAAAGATACTCGGTGCTGAAATGTAATTTTTTTAACTAGTTTAATTTAGTCTTGCTTATGCATAGTGCAATTTCATATCACTTAAACTTTCTGGGAGGTGGAGGCCTTGAAGGGTTATTTTTATCTAATGGAAAACTTACAAAAGTCCTATGTTTAGATGAGTGTCATCCGTTCTGTTGGTGTTTTAAAGAAATTTTAATATTTTTTTAAACTTCTTTCACCTTGCAAACTGATTGCAGTTCTGTAATTGATTTCTCTATTGTCTGTGAGATTACGATTGTCTATGAAGTGAACTTTTATTTTACGTCATGATTTCATGGTACTCTTAAATCTTGTGGTTGGTTTGTGCAGCTAGTCCATTTCTTAATGAATTCAGGAGTGCTCTGAAATGTTTGTTTCACTCCTGTGACCTATGCTTTCTTGCCATTTTCCTGTGGCAGCTCACCATCATGTTCCTTCCTGGTATATTCTTTCTATTTTAAAAAATAATCCACTCTTCTTGAGTTTGGGGACTGGAAGTTGAGGGAGTCATTTGTACTTCGATAATGCTGCAAACAGATTTGGAATACTAAGAGGAAACAAAATCCTACATAAATGTGTGGCCAAGTAGATGTACAGTATCTTTGGCTGAGACATCAATTTCAATACATAAGCAGAGAATTGTGATTTCTCATAAGGAACAAACAGAACATAGGCATTGAGCTGTGTGGATCATGCACTAACCTCAGAGTCACCAGTCACTGAAGAACTTGAGGTACTTGTTGAAAAGTTTGAGTAGGTTCCTTGCTCTTGAACTACCAAAATGGTATGGTGTGTTGGGCAAGTATATGTGAGGCCTCTTCAGTGTTACGAGGCCGGCAAGCAGTGTTTTGTTTTCCTGATGGAAGCCTTGTACAAAGTGCTAGAGGGGATTCTTGTCATGAAAGTTGAAGGGAAGAAAATGTTCTTGACCAAGTCCTCCTGACTTAGATGTTTGTGTCCTTGAGTTTTCATGCAGCTGTAAGCTGCCGGTTTGAGGAGCAGGGCAACTGACTACCTTGTGAGCTGCTGAATAGCCTATAGATATTTTTAATATGGGGATAATTGTCAGGAAGAGTTGATAGTTGCATCAAATTAATTTCAGTATTACTCTGTGATTCTTGACTATGAGTTATGCTTTATTTAAGGTGTTGTATTAAAAGGTTTTCAAAGCCTGAATGTATTAAAAAATAATAATAACAGTATACACTGAAAATCTGAGCTATGATATGCTTGTACAGGGAATACAACTTTATAACTTTGGTAAACTTCTATGAACAACTGTAGAGTAAATGGAACTTCACTTATATTTGAAATAATTACATTTATGAGAATCACGTTTTTTGTGTGATTAAGTTGTATAAATTCAGGAGAAATACTTTTAAATCCCTCTAATGAGCAAACTGTCTTCTGTATCAGTCTTAAGTTTCTTCCTGAAATCCTTCCATCCCTGAAAATCTAACAGGCATTCTTGTTTATTGATCATAGAAAAAGAATTTATTAAGGAGCATACTGAAGTTTAAACAGAGTTAGTGGATTTCACTAAAATGAGTGATGTTGCATTATAGTAATTGGAACTAGTAATTTTAAAATAGATGTTCTTCCAAGCTGTGCTTGTCTTGTTGGCCAGTGTTACTGGGAGTTACACACAGATAGGAAAATGCAGTCCTAAATGAACATTCTTTTAAGGCTCTGTAATTAGGTTGCTCTGAGCTGAAACAGATCCAGGGTAGTTACATCAGTAAAATATAATAGGGCAAGAGCAGGTTTACAGAAGTAGTTGTGGCCATCAGAAACCTGCAGTAAATCCTGAGAAGTGAAATTTTAGGGTCAGGAAGGTCAAGTATTGCCAGGGGTAGCAGTGAATATGTAACAACATAAAGTAGGAACTATTAGAATTTCAGTGGAAATGTGTGAGATTGTATGATTAATTATTTATTGTAAAGTTTGGTGTGTTTTACTGTAAAAGCATTGTTTTTCTTTGCTTCCATTTATAAGAATATATGTTTTGCTTGCTTCTTGGATTTTTAATTTTTTTAGTATAGATTTATGCTAAAGATAAGTATGATTATAGGAGATGGTCAGAGGGAAATATTTTTATATTCAGTAGAGAGAGCATCAGGGTAATGCCATTTACAATATACAGTTAGACTGTGTGTTTGCCATATGGCAGAGAAGATGGCTGTGTAAACTTCCAAAAAAGCTATTTATGTCATAAAGCAGGAATTGTTGGATTTAGCTGTTGCCTTCTCTCCCTGAATTGTGCAATGTTTTTACAGGGGGGAAAAAAAACCAAATCACCAGATTAACTTTTTAGTTGCAACTTCATAAAACTGCTTGAGCACTGCAGTTTGATACCATTTAGCTTTGTTCAGATGCCTGAATATTTCAGTAAAAAATGACTGCAAGTCTAACGTTTGATTTATGCTCATTCTTTCACATGGAAATGTTTTGGGAAGCTCCGTTACGGATGAATAATAAAAGTCATAAACACTTTCTCTGGTTAAAAGCCCGAGGATTCAGTGAGCATCACTATCTTTTTTTTTTTCCTCCAGAGATTTCAGTTTATGAGAATATTTTGTACTTTTACATTTGTAATCTGGCAATGTAGTGAAGTGTTGTGAAATACTAACTATCGTTTTTCTTTTTGTTTGTAGAATACTCAAAGGACGAAAGAGGCTTAATATATTCACTGAAGCTTCGGCAGAAACAGAATCTGCCCTGGAAACAGGTTAGTGGAAATTCAATAATGAAAAACACAGTGAGGCCAAGTTTTTGAATTTTTAGCCTGTCAAGCTGTTGTGTAGGAGACTCGTGACCTAGTAACTTCCTACTTTTGAACCTGTTAAGGATTTAATGTAACTTTGATTTTTATGATGCAAGACTTCTGTGCAGTGTAAAACATTAGTATTTTCAGTTCTAATCAGGACATGCTGTTACTGAGCTTGAAGAGTAAAACTGGCTTCTTGACTCTAAGGCAAGTCTTTCTCTTTTGAAGTTAAACCAGCCTGGGCAATGGATATGTTTGCTCCAGGACATTATTTGCAAACTTGCTGTATTTGTTTTATGGTAAAGATATGGAAGGCTGTGATCCCAGGGAAACAAGTGTGCTGTGCAGGTGGCAAAGCAAAAGCAGGGTTAGGAAAAAACCTCAGATTTGTTGTGATTGCTTTGTGGCCTTCTCTTGTGTAGTGTTGTATACGTAGCTTGAAAGATCCTGTGACAAACACCACCTTGCTTTACTTACTTGTAAAGCTCTTCATTTACGTTTAGAATCATAGAATCACAGAGTGGTTTGGGTTGGAAGGGACCTTTAAAGGTCATCTAGTCCACTCCACCTGTAATTAGCAGCCAGATCAGGTTGCTCAGAGCCCCATTCAACCTTACATTGAGTGTTTCCAGGGATGGGGCATCTGCCAACTCTCTGGGCAACCTGTTCCAGTTTTTCACCACCCTCCATTTCTTTCTTAGATATAGTCTGAATCTACTCTTTTAGGCTAAAAGCCTTACACCATGTTCAATTTGCAAGGGAAAAGTCTGTTGTGTTCTTTCTTATGGGCCTCTCCTTAACTACTGAAAGACTGCAATAATATCTCGTTAGAACCTTCTGCTCTCCAAGCAGATCAACCCGAATTTTCTCAGCCTTTCTTCACAGGAGAGGTGTTCTACTCCTCTGATCATTTTTGTGGCCCTCCTCTGGACCCAGCTCTAACAGGTTCACATCCTTCTTGTGCTGAGGACTCCAGAGCTGGACGCAGTATTCCAGGTGGGGTCTCACCAGAGCGGAGTACACTGACAGGATCACCTCCTTTGACCTGCTGGCCATGCTTCTTTATAATTTGCTTTCTGGGCTGTGAGAGCATGTTGCCAGCTCATGTCCAGCTTTTCATTCACCAATATCCCCAAGTCTTTCTGTGCAGGGCAGCTCTCGATCCTTTCAACCCTCAGCTTGTATTGATACTGAAGGTTGCCCTGACTCAGGTTGATGACCTTACACTTAGCTTTGTTGAACTTCATGAGATTCACGTAGGCCCACTTCTCCAGCAGTGGCAGCCTATCCCTCAGGTTTGTCAGCCACCCCACTCAGCCTAGTGTCATCTGCAAGTTTGCTGAGAATGTACCTGATCCCACTGTCAACATCAGTGGGCCCAGTACAGACCCTTGACAGGTATCTCTTTTCCACACAGCAGATTCCTTATCCACCACATACAAGTGCCCAAACTCAGAAAACAATGGCAGAACAGGTGGGGGTAGGCAAAGCAGGTGGGTCATACCCACGTTGATACTCAGGGAGTGGCACAGTTCTGCAGGAATAGTCTTAATGCCACATAGTGCGGTGGCTATCACACGTCAAGACTTAGCTTTACTGCAGACTTGTTTCTGGCTAAGAGTCTGTGAATATGGGCAAGTCATGTAAAGAACTCCTTCCCTTTTCTTTCCTAGCAATGAAACTGTGTGTTGTTAACACTGACTTCCATGAATTTTTCTGAGGCACTTTGAAGTAAAGAATTTATTCCCATGTAGTGACTTAGAGCACTTATAAAGACAGAAGCTGCAGAAGACAGGGTACTCCTGTGTGATACCTTAGGAGATGATCCATAGTTGTTTCTGTTTCAAGAGTAGGACTGTTAGATTTTGCCAGATTCCAGCTGAGTAGCTGTCTCCTTTTTTATGCTTGAAACTGCAGGGAGGAATTAATTTGTTTACTAAATTTCTGTAGTAAAATGTTGGATAGTGCTATTTGCATGTTTTCAAGCAGCTCTGAGCTTTCTGAATGCAGCCACCTCTGTGGTGGACTATGAAAATTGCTCATTAGAATGGAATTCAATTTGCTGGTTTTTAAGGCTGCCAATTTCCTTAAAATCAGTCCATTTTACATACAAAACCATAATGAATGCTGCACTGTCTTCACAAATGTGATGTTCAAGTAACTGGTGTTTGAATTGAATCAAATGAATAAAATGGTGAGAACCCAACCTTTCTTTTTTTTGCTTGAACACAATGGTTTGTAGTGATTACCCCTGATAAAAAAATTGCACTTCTTTTTTTTGCACACAGAACTGGAATGTGCACAAATTGTGTAACAGAGCAAGTGAGCGTCACTGGTTTTGTAATTAGATGCTAAGAAGTGAGCTGCTTCCAGGTTTTTATGTGGTGTTTCCTCATTTGATTCCAGGTAGCCTTGTTACAAGCCAGCGAGATCATTACTTGGGTTACTGACTGAGCCTGGTGGCAAAACATTTTTTTACATTAATCGCAGGAAATACCAGTCTGATACTTGATGTGTCTCTTCGCTTGCTTTCACTTTCTTGGCTTTTATTAGTGGAAAGAA
Source organism: Rhinopomastus cyanomelas (assembly GCA_013400115.1). NCBI lineage: Eukaryota > Metazoa > Chordata > Aves > Bucerotiformes > Rhinopomastidae > Rhinopomastus > Rhinopomastus cyanomelas. Next base: position 598,763 of record VXBP01002016.1, on the reverse strand, counting down.
TGAGTTACAATATTGTTTATACATGACAGAAAAGCAAGTTCTGTGTTATGTATTGAGTTTTTATTTTGAAAGCCTAACTGGGGAGTAAATGGGCATTCTGAAAAAATACAACTTCTGACTTAAAATGTCAGTAACTGTTTTGTGACGTGGAGGTGAAAACACAGTGTTTAGCACCTTCACTGTAAGCTTTAAAAAATGAGATTCTGCTGCTGTGTTCTGTTAGAACATTTATTAGTAGAAGGTGTTCTTTAGGATGTGGACAATAATTTCATCCTGGTATGGTTTCTCATGCTGCCTTTTACCTGTATTTTATTCCTGCCTCCAGCCCTCAAATCAAAGTAGGCAGCTAGGGAGTATAGTTCTGGAAATGCCTTGGCTTAAGTAAGAAATAGTTTGAAGAAGTGTCTTCTGTTCTGACATAAAAATGAAAACACATTTCAGTATGCAAAATACTGTGTTTGCCCTTTATTTTTCTTAAAGGAGGGGGAGATTTTTTGGAATAGGCTTTTTTAATCCAGTTGACTTGTAAGCCACTGGACTAAAGATGAAGTGGTATCTTAGTTTCAAATGCTTACTCTTAGGGCAAGTAAAGTAATAGCTGATTGTCCACGATTCACATCAAATGGATTATAACATTTTAGTTTGCATCAGGATCTCCCTCCAAGGAGCTTAGGGGGAACTGATAACAGGGAGAGACAAGAAAACAAAAGGGATCAAGATTTAGACCAGTTAGTTCATGAGACAACAGGCCAAGGCACTCAAAGTGGTTCCTCCCTGTTCTGTGGTAACAGCTTGTTCCCTTCATTTCAGCAATGCTGTTCAGTCTGGGCTCATGACCAGCTCTCCTGGGTGGAGGGGCAGGAGCTGCTTAAGAGTAACTTTGCTGCCATGTGAGGACACGGATTGAAAAAAAGCATCAGGAAAAGATACATCCCTGAAGGGGGTGTTTGGCTTCAAGAAAGAATAGGATTTTTCACACCCAGGAGACAAAAAGTGGGACACTGAAGAGTGCCGGGGAAGGGATTGCCATCGTTTGTATATTGAGTTGTCTGCCTGGACCAGAGCAGAGTTGTAAAGTATGTGAGAAGTCCTGGAGGAGACAAGATTGCTGTAGCAGAGTGCAATGATCAGGTTCAGTTTGTTGTATACACTGTGAAGATGAAAAGATTGTGGAAAAATGAAATTCCTGCTCCCTGTGAAAGGCTAAACAGTAAATCTTCCCCTGGGAGCTTGGAATACGTTTTCACCAGACATTGGAGAATTTAATGGACTTTCATTGCAACAGAAATGTGATGGTAGCATCTAAGGTAAAAACATTTGCACAGCTGAAAGTCTTTGTCTCCATAAAGATTACTGTTAAAGAGCCTAGTTTTAGCTAGGGACAAGTCTTTGGCATGCTGCTGACAGATCTTTACACAATTTCTTCTTTAGTGTCTGCACCAACAATTTGGGATCTGGAATTTGCAAAGCAGATTGCAGCAGTAACTGCACAGCCTCCTCGAAACGGTTTTGAGGAGATGATCCAGTGGACAGAAGATGGAATACTGTGGGAGTTCCCAATTGACAATGAAGCTGGTACGTGCACTGTTACTATCTGTCTGCATTTGTCTTTTTTTGAGAGTTGGAACATGTTATGTCCTGTGACTGTTATTTCAGGTGTGTGAGTCATGCATTTGATAGTAAACAAATAAACGTTGCCAGCTGTCCCAAATCAGAGGTGACTTCAGATGAACTCAGTTCTGGTACTCCTCAGGTGAAGTCCTGCAAGTGATGTGGCTGGTCTGAGGGCTGGCTGCTGCCAAAAGGGGAGAATTCCTTCCTTCCCTTCCTCCCTCCTTCCCTCCCTCCCTCATGCTTTCAACATCAAAAAGCCATTCAAGTTTATTACATAACACCTTTTACTATGCAACTTCTTGAAAGAAGGTTCTAAGCAGAGGATGGGGAATCTTAAAACTGCTCAGTGTGTTTTGTAATGCTAATTCTGGTGCTCAGACTAAGAGCTGGATCCTAATCTGTTGTCTGTCAGTTCCATATCTGCACCAGCTGGGTGTCAAACAGTTATTTGCTCCCTTTGCTTTGTTTCATAAGAACAAGCATTCATGATACTTACTGACTCTGGACATCTTTGTGCACAGTATTTACTTTTATTACTTCTGTTACCGTTGTAAAAATGAAACAGGCTCTGTATGAAGTTAAGCCAGCAGACAGAGAGAGAGTGTGAATGTTAAGGAGGGGAAGAACAATGACACAAAACAAGTGTACACTTCAGCAAAAGGGGCTTCATAACTTCAGAGAGCACTTGAGTATTGTGTTTTGTTGGGAGATTTTTTGCTGTTTGGGGTTTTTTTATTTGTAAAAAATAAAAAATTAGAAGAGATCAAACAGAACTACTTTAGAGTGATTGTAATCGAAAGCAAAACAGGTTAGTATCTGAAGCTGGGAGTCTTTGAAAATCTGTTCTATACTGAGCTGCACATTGCATAATGTGTTTCATTGTTTCTTAGTGTTTATTCTCATCCGATTTTGGCACTTTCTTCATAGAATTTAATCACTGCTGCCAGAATTGATCTGTTCTGTCATGTAGAAATTCGAGCATACTCTAGTCGTGTTTTTGCAAGCTTAAAACCACTGTGGCCAATGGTTTTTCTGTTGTTGTAATGTGGCTGGAACCCTGCTGTCTGGGGCTGTAAGTGGACCAGGCGTCTTTGGCGGCCAATGGTTTTTCTGTTGCAGCAATGTGGCCGGAACTGTGCTGTCTGGGATGGGGTGGCAAATGGACAAAGAGTCTTTACATATACTTAAACAAGAACCTTTATTGATTTGTCCACAAAGACTAGTCATGTGGAAAGTTCCAGTGGGGTGTTCCAAAATCTATCACCTCTCGGGTTGAAATATCAAGTCAGTAAATTCCATCCTATCAAACTGCCAGCCACAGGCTGTTAATCAGATCAGGTATGTCAAAACACAGTTAGAAGCTTGAGAGCCTTGTTCCAGTGTGTATCAACGTACTGCGAGTTTGCAGTCTCAGTGGCTCTGCAAAAGAAAGATACCCCTTCCTGCTCTTGATTTGGCAGGTTTGTAGCGCATCTCCCTCAGTAGGAGAGCATTACCTCAGCTTCCCCTGTTTCAAGAAGCATGTGATTTTTTTCTCTTTTATGCCACAAGTGTATGGTTTAAAAAACATACATGTAATTACATTTTCTGTTGAGGAAGAACATATACTCCAATTTTAGTGCTATGAAAACCTTTAAAGGCTTAAATTATATATAAAAAAGAAGGAAGACTGCTTATAACTGTTGCCCTTGGCTCCAAAGTGTTCTTTACCAAAGAGTGCTTTACCCAAGCATTGTGCTGTGTTTTGAGGCATCAGGGCAAATTCATGATTTATAAAACTTCTCTTGCCTTGGTGTGATCATCTGAAGATGTGGCTAGACATCCTGGCTTGCTGTTGTGGCCAGTAGCAGTCTTCCCCCACACCCCACTGCCCTGGTGTCTCCTCCTGTCTGCCTGTCCTTTCCCTTATCTGATGCAGTTAAAGTCACTGTTAGGGAGAAAATACCTTTTTTCCTCTGTCTCTCTGACCCCTGATTAATTTTTAGCAGACTAGCAACTCATCAGCATAGTTTGTGTAACATCGTTCCCACTCCTCCTTCTTTCTGCTTGCCTCTTCTGCTTCTAGTAGCTTTAGTTCTGCTCCATGACCTTTCATAGCAAAAAGCTGGGAAAACTACTCATTTCTGCCTCTTCCTGAAATTATTTCTATGCATTTATGCCTTGATAACTCAGATCCTCAGGATTGCAGTCATTAAAAAGGACAGTGCAGATTATTGATGTTGTTTTGCTTTAGCACTTCATTCTTCTGGTGGGCCAGAGATTGTTATGTCTGGAATGGTAGGCTTAATAGAAGTCTCAGAAAATTAATGCCTTAATTACTTCTGGTGGCTCTTGTAGGCAAAAGTTCACCAAATCCTGTTCTGGCTGTTTTGCTGAGATGCTGTTCCCAGCAAAGAAGCACTGGATCAATTTGGCAGGAGAGGTGGCAAATGTTTCACAACCATTTAACTGGGGGGCCTTGCTTTAACAAGTTCCGGTCTGTTTTAGGGACTGATTTTCCTCATTCTAAAACTCTCAGAATCATAGAAGGGTCCAAACTCCCTGCAGTGGGCAGGGACATCTTTCACTAGATGAGGATACTTGGTCATCTTTATAGCATGTCAGTGACCTCCCCTGTAAGGATGGGCACCTGCATCTGAGATGTCACCTTTTAAGGCAAGGTTGGTCATGTTCTTGGAAAGATTAGTGGTTTGACTAGGGAAGTTCCCCAGACCTTCTGTGCTGTAGTACACAGAGATTAGAAACTTCTTGCTTTGAGGCTGATAAGGAAAATCCTCTACTTTAGACTCCCACTGTGCTTGTTCTTTCAAATTAAGTTTCTGAGGAGACTGCAAGAAAGGTTGAGGGACAGTCTTGCTTCTCCTGTGCAGCAGGAGTTATGGCTTGCTGGAGTAGGGGAGAGTCAAGCAAGCAATATCTCATCTAATCAGTTCCCACCAGAAGTTTCAGCCTCTGATGCTTTGGGCAATTGTGGTCTCTTTTGGCAATGCACACTTCACTTTTTGAGTGCTAAAATATGTGGTCTAACTGAAGTGTTTGGACTTAACACTTCATCACCAAACTATATATCATGTCTTTGACAAATGCAAGATCAAAATACATGAGGTAATGTTTCCTTCTGACCAGCTTTTTTGTTTTTGAGACTATAAATAGTTTAATTTCTTTTGAGTTAGAAATGAAAATTGGTTGAGTATTTGTAATCTCTTCCTGATACCCTGTATCTGTCTGCAAGAGATCATCATCCAGGTGGTCAGATTTACTGTTAGCATTGAGATTCTTTCAGTAGTGAGTTTGTTGATTTAGTTTTCACAGGCTTTTGTGATTTGTATGGAAATCTGGAAAGCATGTTAGCTTGTGAAAGTAACCAGCAGCAGCAGCTGGGTGCTGTGAGATTCCACCTTACCTTGGTGGGTGGGGGGAAGTCCCTGTGGGAGGCACAGTAACAGCGTCATCTCTGTAGGTTTCCAAGCACAGCAGGAATATACCTTCTGGAGCTGATGTGACCTTTTGGGGTCAAGGGAAAAGGAAAGGATAAAGAAGAGACCTTCTGAAGAAGGAAAGGTGCTTTGTTTCTCAAGGACAGGGGAGATAAACGTGACACACAGCTGGTATTAATGCACTTACGTATTTCTGGAGAAATCTGTGGGAAAAACAAATGTATTTCCCAGCTCCTTCAGGTACTGCAGTAGCTAAAGTTTGAAATGGGAAATAAAGAATACAAACTTAATGAATACAAGCTGAGAGACTTTTCCATCCTGGAAATGTGCATCATTTCTTATAAATTGTAGAAGCTCTGACACAGGAGGAAGCCTAGGACTGACATGGCTTAATTACCTCAATTTCAGTACTTGGGATTTAGTGTTTTCAAATAATATATCTTATTCTAGCCAGCGTAGGAAAAGGTGTACACTCATGTGTAGACGTAGCATTTTTGTTGTCTGGAAGTGTTCATGAGCAGTATTTTTCTGTAACAACAGGTTTTTACTTGAAGGTGCAAATGTCATTTACAAGTCTGTAGAAAATGTGGATGAAATAAAGATGTTTCGTGCATCCCGAAGGAAAAACTTTTAGTTGCAATTCTTAGTTTGCCCTTCTTTTTTTAAACTCAGAATTGGGAAACTGCAGAAGCAGTCCTTTTCTCTTTATGTAGGAATTTCTGTTCCAAGCCTTTGTCTCGAGTATGCTAGCATCACAGTGTGAACAACAGCAAAGGAAATCCACGGGGTGGAGAACAAAACTGTCCTGTAGGATCTGAGTTGTGCTTGGTTACAGATCTGCAGTAATCCCTTGTCCTGAGTTCCTGTCAGTCCTTTTGATCTGCACTCACAGATTCAGAAAGCATCAGGAGAACAGTTTACTGTACCCATTTGATAGCACTGGGATGTTAAAACAATGACTAGGAATGACAATGCAAGTCTGTGCTGGCTGTTCAGTATTATTTTATGAGGTTGCTTCATTTGTTCCAGACCAGCTTGTACTCTTTAATTCTCTGCAGATTTGAGGTGGTGTTTTCTTAAAGAATCTTTTAATAAAGCATTCCAAGTCTAAAAGGTGATACCTATGATGAATCAAAACGTATTATTCTCCTCCCTGCCCCCTGCCCCGGCCTCTGCCCTGGCATCAGTTTTCAGTAAGATTTACTATCATGAAAGTTGATTTAAATCTTACATATTCTTATAAATGTGAGGAAAAACTGGAATGAATATGGCAGACAGGAGTGTGATATATGCTATCATTTTTTGTGTGGAGGGAGAAAATGCCTTAAAATTCTGCAGTGTCTTTCACTTCCATGTGCTTGACTTAACTGTGCAAAAGAATTAGCACAGAACCATTAATTTTACTAATTTAAGGTGATTTGCAAACCATGTATTTTCTTTTGATCAATTGACTGTTACATTATTACAATAACTTTGTCATCTTTTATTTTCTTTGTCATATCTGTTAGGGTTGGAGGATGATGCTGAATTTCATGAACATATCTTCCTGGAGAAACACCTTGAAGTCTTCCCCAAGCAAGGACCTATTCGCCACTTCATGGAGCTGGTCATCTGTGGGCTTTCAAAAAACCCCTACCTCAGCGTCAAACAGAAAATCGAACACATTGAATGGTTTCACAAGTATTTTGAAGAGAAGAAGGAACTTCTTCAAGAGATTTGAGACTTGGGAAAGTGCTTTACTGGAAGTGAAGGATCACTGTATCCAAATTGATGATTTCTTACAGTGGAAATACTGTCAGTGGACAGTAATCATCAAAGTTGCATTTTGAATAAAAACCAGAAAAGTCATGCTTTCGTGCATGCATGTCTGTGTGTATGTAGGTAGTCTTTGACAATAAAAGAAGGAACTGGAAAGGACAGCTTTTGCAGAATGTGCACTTAAAATTTAGTTTATCAAAATTACCACCTTTAAATTAGAACCTAATCTTTAGATGATACAAAATAGTGGGTCTAATTCCACTTCCTACACCCTTCACACTTAATGTGTATCTTAGCAGGTTTTACCATCTTTCCTGTTCTGAAAAACAAGGAATGCTCTCATTTTTAAAAGTTTCATTTTTAATTAAGCCCTAATTTTGAAAAGCCTTTACTGAGCTAGGAACAGTTCATTAAACACACTGGTGTTTGGATGCTGTTAATCCTTTCTGTCCTCCTTTCACTGATTGTACTTACTGGTTCATTTAAAAATTTTTGCTAATGACTAAATCATTTGATTGGAATGCAGGTTAGTTCATCTACTCGGGGAAAGGCTGTTGTGTTCTTGGGATGTGTGCACAGCACAGCACTGGTGAGTTACATAAGTAGGATGGGAAGTTACCCCGCACCATCTGTATATCTGAATCTTTTGACCGTCTTCCCACCAGTGCTTGGTTAAAAATGTCCTGCTTGTCAGGTAACCCATAAAATCCTGTTTCATAGAATCATTAGGGATTGGAAGGGACCTCAAAAGATCATCTAAGTCCAATCCCCCTGACACAGCAGGATCACCTAGACCAAGTCACACAGGAACACATCCAGGCTGGTTTTACACATCTCCAGTGAGGGAGACTCCACAACCTCCCTGCACAGCCTGTTCCAGTGCTCCGTCACCCTTGCTATGAAGAAGTTCCTTCTCATATTGATGTGGAACCTCTTATGTTCCAGCTTACAACCATTGCCACTCGTTCTATCACTAGATGACATTGAGAAGAGCCTGGCTCCATCCTCCTGACACCCACCCTTCACATATTTATAGACATTAATGAGGTCACCCCTCAGTCTCCTCCAAGCTAAAGAGACCCAGCTCCCTCAGCCTCTCCTCATAAGGGAGGTATTCCACTTCCTTCATCATCCTCATTGCCCTACGCTGGACTCCCTCCAAGAGCTCATGAGAGCAAGCAATTATGATTACTACAATGTTTGGAGATGAGGCCTTATCCCCTGCATCTTCAAGGCTAGAAAGAGACCCTGATGTGGCCAGCAAGGAGAACTGTTACCTACAGATTGCTGTCACATGATGCCACTGCTGGTTAGTCCTCTAACATTGGTGAAGTAAACTTCATATTTTCTGGATGATCCTTGAGTAATTAAATGTGTGTAGTCCTTTGTATCGGTTAAGCAGTTGCAGTTACTGGTTATCTTTGTTAAATTTTCAGCCAGAATTACTTGGTCATTCAGAATCCTGAGTCACACCTTACTCCTTAACGTTTCAGCCTCATGTCTTGTGGTGTTCTGTGTTCTCTTGTCACTACAACAGCTTCTTCAGCTACTGGTCCTCATAATGTGCTGTCTTTCTCTCACATTTCCAATAACCAGGAAGGAAGAAATTATGGAATGAAGGTTAAATCACTAACTTGATATGAAAACTGATTTTAAAATTAGAACTACAGCTGAGCAAATGAAAAGTAAAGAATTGGCATTTTCCTGTAAGTCTGGATGTTGCTGCATTTCGCTAACCCGCAGGATGTAAGTTTGTCTGTCTGGCAGAGGGCAAGGCTTGGGCTGCAGAAAGGAAAATCAGCTTTTTGACTCCTTGGCTTCACAAACAGCAGTGTTGAAATTCTGCAGAAGTTTTTAGAGGCTTCCTGGCTTTGGAATGAAGAGAGTGGGAATTACATCAGAGTGTCTCCATTTAGTACTAGGTTAGTTTTAATTTTCAGTTTGAAGCCCAGATAGATTTGACTTCAGAAGTACCACTCATACATCGTATCAAATTCTGAAGCCCAGCCTACATTGAGTTGTATTTCTGAAACAAGCTGCATTATTGGAATCTCCTCTGAGCTTTTAGAAATGGCTCCTCTGTGTATTTGCAGCTAAGCTGTGCTGGGATATGAAAATCTGGACACTTCACCTCACAAGTTCAGTTCTTAGAAGAAGTGTGGGAGCACAAACTGTGTGAAAGTCCTGGATTTCACAACACAGGGGGTGAAGATGAATGTTACCATTTAAAGAGATTCATTAGGAGGTCAGTACTTTGACAAGTTCTTAACAGGAGCTCGTGGTGCTTAGGGCCTTTGGAAAGCTGTAGTAATTCCTACTTAGGTGCTTAAATATAGATTTGAGAGTTAATACTAGGCAACAGGATTTGAATAATCAGACCTAGCTGCACATACGTACGGGTGCTTGCTGGGACTGCTCAAGGCATGTTAAGAGACCCTGAGGAGCAGGGCTCTTGAGGGGGTGGTGGTTTGGGGTGTACACTTCTCGGTTGTCCCAAGGGAGTAGGCTTGCAGGAATCAAATGCATTGCTTGGAGATGAGTCGCTTACAAGCATAAAAATACCTCTTTTCTTTTACAGCCCAAAGGATGAAAGCTGTCCTCAGCTCTTCAGAGCGGAGTCGGTGCTGCAGCTTGTGATTCCCATGCGGGACTCATTTCAGATTTTCTTACAGTGGTTGGTTTAACCCCCTCTTGTAACTGGTTAGGTGGCATTATGTGTGATTTAATGGACTTGGCGTTAGGATCTGTCAAAGGCAGAAGAGCATTTGTTATGTTCCATGGTCTTGCATTTTCTGTATACCTGAAGCTGAGATCTTGTTAATGTGCTGCTGATGCTGTGCCTCCGTGGCACTCATCTGGCTTTGGGGTGGCTGGGACAAATGATGCTGACCCTGTGTGGCGCAGGCTGACCCGGAGCCGTAACTGCCGGGAACATTGTCCTTGTGCAACTGTCAGGATGCAGTTTTTCCTCTGGAGCTGCGACAGTGGATTGTAGCAGAACGAGAAGGTCTTGGGTAGTGGAGGTGGCTGAGCTGCTGCAAAGTTGAATGTGAAGGCGCAGAGACGCTGTTGTCAACTGGTGGTAGCTGTTCACAACACTGTGAATGCTGGTCACAGCTTTCCTAGGTCAGATGCTAGAACTGTGCAGAAGTCCAAGATCTTTTCCCTACCCCTTTCCATCAGAATTGGTTAGTTTCCATTTTTTCCACCTGTGTGGTGCTACCACAGCAGTTCTAGAGGATCTCTGGCCATCTTACGGGTCATATTGGAGGAGGCAGAGGCACTGGCACGGCTAGACTTGGCAGAGGGTAGTGTCACTGACACCGTGTTGGCAGAAGAGAGGAACCCATATGGTTCATAAATAAAAGTGTCATGAAGTTCAAGACATAACATTAAGCTGGAGGAATGATTGTGTGGTTTGGTTGCAAGATGGGCTGTGGTAGGATTTCAGCTCTTGGCATTAACCCCTATGAAGTGATTACACCACTACATCGGTGCAGCCTGTGCCTAACGAGACTTGTACTCCTTCAACACTTCCTCCAGCACTGGATGTGGTAGTGGCTTAATTTAACCCTTCTGATCCATCAGAGAAGCTAAAATGAACAGGGAGGAAAACGTTGTGTGTGTTCCCAGACTCCAGGAAGTTTTCACTTAAGCCATGTGTTTTTGATGAAGAGGAGCATGAAAGGAGCCCTGAAGTGGTACTGGGGTCGGTCTTCTTCCAGCACTTACAGGGATAACAAAATTCCAGCATGAAAATAGCTCCTCATCGGAAGCTGGTGTCATGATGAGAAGCCTGAAGTATCATGGCATGTATGCAAGAAGGGCCATGGTACTGCTGTCAGTGAGGCTTTAAAAGTAAACAGGCTCATTTCGGTTGGACTGGTGAGGATCGCTTAGCAAAACGATGTTTATGGGCAGAGAACGACGGCTTCTGAGATTGCAGGGCTTGTTTTTCACAGCGGGTGTTCCTGTGGGTGCTGTGGGGAGTCCGGCCGCTGCTGCGATGGTGGCCAGCGGGACACGGCGAGGGTGGAAGTCCCACCCTGCCAAGTGGCTGCGGCATTCTGGTCTCATGATCTCCACAAGATGTCAGTGTAGATTTATTGGATTAGACAGAAAATCCTTGTACTGTTCTTCCCCTGCCCCCCCGCCTTGGCAGATTAAAGCAAAAACTGTTCTAGAGCCGCACAATGGGTTTGATTGTGCCCTGCAATGTGTCGCCCGTGGAGGAGCGGCGTGGCAAGAGCGGGTGTCCGGGGAGGGGGGGTGCAAGTGACGCCCCAAAACAGGAGCAGAACTCCTGGCAAAAAAGGGCTCCTATCAAGGTGTCGGGACTCTCCTGGGGGAGTACGGGCGATGTGCAACCCTGCAGTTTTGCAATGAAGCGCTCTGTGTTTTACTTAAAAACACAGGGGGAGCCTGAAGAAAACTGAAAGGGCCGGCCTGGGTGGCAGGAAGGATCTGAGGGCAACTGGGTCAAGTCATGTACTAGGGGAGCTTAACTGCTGGCATGTGGTGTCTGAAGCTCGCATTGTTCCTTTACATACAAAAAAGGGGTCTTGCAACGTTGAGCAATGAGCTGTGACCCTGCCGAGAAACCGGGACATTGTGTCCAACCCGAGGGAGCTCCCGTTTGCCTTTTAGCTCTCTTGCACAGCAGCAGTCCCCGCCTGTCGGAGGAACTGCCACGGAGACTTCAGATGGATGTCAGCAACAGAGCGGAGGAGTTTTTCTGTGGAAGAAAATTCTCCAAAGTGCTTGCAGTCATGGTGAAGATGCTAATCCAAGCCCAGGTCTGTCCTGGTGCAGGAGGAGGGAGCTTCCACAGCCATGCTGGGAATCCCCACGCCCCTGCCCAGCCTCTCCTGGAATTGCCCTATCCTGGGCATCATTGGGCCGGCTGAGGTTCACCTGGGCTCCCAGTTGCGGCTGCTGCAGCCCCAGTGAGGAAGGGAGGCAGTGTGGCCAGCAGCTGTAGGGAGGTTTCAGAGCCAGCTTCCCTCTCTTCTCCCTTACAGCCCCTGGTATTTGTTCTCATTCTCCTAATAAGAGCCAAACATAATGCAGACCCACTCCCATCCCCACCTCTCCTTGCAGCTCATCCTGTGGTTGCTCTGTGGCCCTGGTCTGGTGTGGGTGGCCCTGTTCTTGAGTGCTTGAAAGCTGTGGGAGCCACTGAGTGATGATTCATTTATTGTCCCCAGTACTGCACCCTGTCACCCGTAAGGGGGGAGAGGGAGCGAAAGGTGATGGTATTTGTCAGAAGTGGCAGAAATAGCTACGTTTCATATTTCACTGGGGAAGTGCAGAGGCAGATCAAGACCAGTGTGGAGCTCAGGCCTGTTCTCAGACCTGCACTGCAGCTGGGAGGGCAAAGCAGCACCCCATTTTCCTTATGGGCAAGCAGAAAAAGCCTAAATTTCCCTGAGAGAATCCCCACTGCTCCCCAACACTTGCATTGTGTAGATCAGCCAAGGATGGGGACAAAAGCTGCCTCCTCTGTGCGTTAGCAGAGACAATAGCAGAGACAATATTCTGGGGTCCAGGGGTTCTCAAGCAGGCACTCAAGTTTTCCTGTCCTCCACAGCAGCTGTTGGGCTCCACATGACTGGTGGCAATGCTGGAGAGTTATTTTTCTGCTGGCAAAAGGGGTTTGCATGTTCAAGGGCCAGACTTCCCATGTGCTGGCCGCTGGCAGGGGCCAGCATCTGGGATGCGCTCCCAGGCTGCCAGAACAGGGGATGCTCTGCAAAGCCAGGCAGTTTCCAAAGATAAGGGATAATAATTGTATCTTCAGAGCTGATTTTTAACTAGAATGAATCCTGATGCTCAGCACGCTGCAGCCACGCTGGGTAAGGAAAAAGGTGCAAAAAACCAGCTGCCTGGGTTTAAGGTCAAAGCTGTGGCTTGTTCCTCACGTTAGTGATTGCCCCCTGAAATCAGTGGGATTGCTCAAGCAAGGTGCCGTTTTGGCTACAAGACCACTTTACTGTGAGCCCCCTGATGAAGGGATGTTTGCTCAGTGCTTTCTGAGGGGAAAAGTGGAACTGGAGACACAGACCAACAGCTACTTCTAAAATCTCTTCAGTCCTCTAGATCAGGATTTATTCCATTATGTATGTATTTAGTATATATATATCTCTGCTCTATAGAATAAATATGAGGGGCACAACAACAACAAATGCAAAGCTGTTTTAGAAACCTGGGTTTTATAGAGCTGGGTTTATATAACCCATGAGCTGTAAGACAAGAAGGGGGAAGGCAAAAGGAAAGGGTTGAAGATAAAAGGAAAAGGGGGAAAATATATTTATAGGGAATATTCCAAGGTTAGTCCAGTTTTAAGCTGAAAATGACTAGTTGTACAGCGTTGCTCTCGGTGTGATCAGTGGCTGTGTTTTGCTCAGAAAGACCTTGTGATTGAACATAAGGTTCTGTGAAATGTTGCTCTAATGAAATTATGGGAAGAAACTTTTTTCTCTCCCACGAGAGCAAACTATATATTGAATTTTTCTTTGAAAGTGTTGTCTTAGGGCAGTCACAGGACAGACGTGCCTGAGTGTGGCAGCGCTCTGTCAGACCGGCAGTGATGCCGAGCAGCAGGATCCTGACCTGGATCCTACCAGTGTCATGAGGGTGTAAATTCAAGTTTCTGATTGCTCCAGAATCAGAAGCAGCTGCCAGGTGTGTGAAAGGTTGGCTGCCTGAATGCAGGGCTGCAGTCAGTGCGGTTCCTCTGTCATTACAAGCTGTGTGATTTACTATCCAGAGCGACAGAGATGGATGAAGACTGCCTAGGTTCCTAGGGTGTAGGCACCTCTAGGGCTGGTGGGGCTGCCATGGGTCCTGCTGGGATGTAGCAGGGAGGAGAGGTGTTTCCCAGTGCTCTGCAGAGGCCAGCCTTACAGCTGTTCTCTTACAGCCCCCTCTGCCAGACTGAACCATCATCTGCTCCTTTGTAAGTGCCTTCTGCAGATACTTTAAAAACTGCTGACCTGCTATGGGGGCTGCTCAGCTTCTGTCCTGCCCCTCTAGAGAGAACAAAACCCTAATCTGAGAGGTGTTTTCAGGGGTGAAAAATGAGGCTAAGGCTTCTTTCCCTATCCAATGATTTTGAAAGGTGTGGTGAAGCAAGCTTGGTGATCCTTCCAGGTGCCTCCTGCTGTAGGAGACGTCCTGCCAAGGAGAGATGTTGGAGGGGATGTGCTCTCTTCCAGGATTCATCAGCTCCCTGGGTACGTGCGTACCATTCTAACGTGTAGGTTTGGCCTGAGCATAACCACCACCCAAGGCAGTTTTTCTGCAGTGTGATGATAATAGGACTGGCCAAAGCTGAGGCTAAATCACTCAGCCCCAATGTTTTGCTGCTGTGAACCAAGGGCTGGGAATGACCTTTCTGAAGACTCACTCTGTTCCGGGTTGCAGTGTCGTTCATTTTCTGCACAGAAAAGTGATGGTCAAGAGCGAAGAAGAGCGAGCCTTGTGTTTTTGAAGGGGCACAGTTCACTTTGGCACTGGGCAGAAAATGAAGTGGGCTTGGGTGGCCTGATGCCCAGCTGCAGCCTTACAGTCCCTGAGCCACAGTGAACCCAGCTGCACAACCATCTGCTCAGGCCTGCAGCTCCTGTGACTCCTCAAGCCCTGAATTTCACAAATTTTAAAAGAAACTTGAATTTCTGTCTCTCAGTGACATTATTTGGAGGTTGGAAGGAGCCACAGGAGGCTCGTTTCCAGTTTTCTATGGCCATTAGCAATAACTGGTTCTTTGTCTCATCTTCTGCAAAACATCCTCCAAATGGACATTTAATCAGATGCCAATATGGGAAGCAGATGGCTTTCACCCATCTTATCATTCTTGCTAAATTATTTCAACTGTACTGTGGTGTAGTGGGGACACTGCACCACTCCCTGAGCTGTTCCTGGGTTATCTTTGCTGCCCAAAAACTGTTGGTAACAGGAGCGAGCTTGGGCATGGACAAAAAGGCCAAACCTGGAGCTACTGCTTGGTCATGGGGCTATGGAGATGGTCTTGCTCCTCCTCAGGATCTTCGGAGCCTTCATACCCAGCAGCATTACCTCCTGCTATCAAGTGGAGTCAAGGGGTGAGCGCTCCAGTTTCCTTTCTCTCTCAGCCCTGGACAAAGCCCTGGGACCTGTTAAGCAGATCTTCTCCCCCTCCTCTCACCATGTGGAAATGGGGAAGGCAAAACCTGCTCCCCTCCCCTCCCAGCTGGGGCGTGAAAGAGAAACTGCATTTAGATTCTGCTGCCTTGTAGCTGGAAGGAGGGAGAGATAGGAGGATGGGGAAGGGGAGAAAGGAGAGGCTCAGCGTGCGTGTAGCCCCCTCAGTGACCGCGTGAGGTGAGCCGGCGGTGGTGCGGCACCCCACTCGTAGAGAAACATTTACTCACTCGAGCAGTAACAACACAGGGAGAGCTGAAAAGGGTGACTCAGAGGAAAACCTGTCCCATCTGTGATGGTGTCAGGGGTGTTGTGGGATGTTATTTATAACATCTAATTATTAGTATTTTCGCTTGCCCCAGTTCTTCCCAGCCTGAGAAGCAATGCTCAGGGGGAAAATGGCTTTAATCCAGTAAAATGAGTGAAACTTCTGTGGTTTGCTTGGGGTATGTTTCGTAATCATGTCCTCGCTTTGGTGGGTGCTGAGATTTGCTCCACACCCCACCTGAGCAAGAGCTGAGTGTGGCAGCTCAGGAGACGAGGAAGGGTGAGGCAGCGCAGAAACACGGAGGTGAGTTTGGATCACTGCCTAACCCCTGCCCCCCAATGTCTTGGTGAAGAATCACCAGTGGTATGTGGCAGGGTGGTGGGTGCTGGGGCTGTGAGAGGGGATAGGCAGCTGGGTGAGGGGGAGGTTGGCCAAAGGAACACAGCCCCTCCTGCTATTTCTGTGTGATGCCTGGAGTGGGGTAAGAGCCTGTTGGGAAGGGAAGAACAGACAGAATCACAGAACATTAGGGATTGGAAGGGACCTCAAAAGATCATCCAGTGCAGTCCTCCATCCAGATGGCGTGGAACTGGGCAGCAGATGGGACACACTGGTCCTTGAGAAAGTCACTTTCTTCGGCAGGTGGACACAGCGTTGGGGATAGAGCTGTGGCTTGCCTCTGTAGTGAATGGGAACAGGCATGGGTGCTGAAAGGACACTCCGAGCATACGACTTGTGTTGCTGCCATTGTGTACCCAAGTCACTCCAGGAGTCTTCTGGAGTTGCTACTGCTAAAAGAGAAGACACAATCAGGCATAAATGGAAGACATTTAAATCCCATGGGAAGAAATTTAAACCTCATGGCAAGTTTCCCCTACATTTTGTTCTCCCCACACTTAGAAAAGAGAAGCCAAGGGGCATAGGTCCTGCTTCAAGCATTCGCCGTGTGCTGTCAGCTCCAAACCTACCTGTTGCTGTGGGCTGGTGTGACACTGGGACAAACAGTGTCTCTTCTGGGTCACTGGCAGCGTGACCCTGCCCAGGTGACTGCAGTGGCTGTCAGGTAACTGCAATAAAAACTGGTGCTGCTATTAACACACTTCTCCCCACTCTGATTCTTGTAATTAGGTCAGATAGAGCAGCTACCACTTTGAATAGTTTCGCTGGCTCCGCTCAGCCAGCACCTGCAGCAGCAGCCCCTGGTTTTGATTGGGCTGTGGAAAGCTGTCACCCTTTTCTGAACCGTTTGCTAGACCTGCTCACCCCCACAACTGGTGACATGTGACTTCGCTGCAAGAAGCCAAACATGACAAATAACTTGTGGTATCTGATAATCCAGGTGACGTAGGTGAATAATTGCCTAGAATCTTACAGAAAGGCACCACTGGGTGGTTCTTCTCTGAATGGTGACATGAGCTGTGTGTATCAGCTTGCATGCTTTGGCTTTTGGGAGGAATGGAGATAAAGACTGGAGCCTGAGACATGCAGTGCTAAGTCAGTTCAAAGGTCCCTGACAAGGGTTTCTTTCTGGGAGGAATGTGCTTCACTCCCCATTGAAACAGCCCTGCATGGGGCTGCTGTGTGAAGCTGCTTTTGCTGGAGTGTCAGGCTGTCCATGCCATCTTATGCTACCCTAGAGCTCCTGGATCCCTCATGTGATGTCCACACCATCCTGTATCACTGTAGAGCTCCTGGATCCCCCATGTGATGTCCACACCATCCCATGCTGCCCTAGAGCTCCTGGGTTGCTCATGTAATGTTCACACCATCCCATGTCACCCTAGAACTCCTGGATCCCTCATGTGATGTCCACACCATCCCATGTCACCCTAGAGCTCCTGGGTCGCTCATGTAATGTTCACACCATCCTGTATCACTGTAGAACTCCTGGATCCCCCATGTGATGTCCACACCATCCCATGTCACCCTAGAGCTCCTGGATCCCCCGTGTGATGTCCACACCATCCCATGTCACCCTAGAGCTCCTGGGTCACCCCATGTGATGTCCACACCATCCCATGTCACCCTAGAGCTCCTGGATTCCCCATGTGATGTCCACAATATCCCATGTCACCCTAGAGCTCCTGGATCCCTCATGTGATGTCCACACCATCCTGTATCACTGTAGAGCTCCTGGATCCCCCATGTGATGTCCACACCATCCCATGCTGCCCTAGAGCTCCTGGGTTGCTCATGTAATGTTCACACCATCCCATGTCACCCTAGAACTCCTGGATCCCTCATGTGATGTCCACACCATCCCATGTCACCCTAGAGCTCCTGGGTCGCTCATGTAATGTTCACACCATCCTGTATCACTGTAGAACTCCTGGATCCCCCATGTGATGTCCACACCATCCCATGTCACCCTAGAGCTCATGGATCCCCCATGTGATGTCCACACCATCCCATGTCACCCTAGAGCTCCTGGGTCCCCCCATGTGATGTCCGTGCAGTGCAAGCACATACCAGGTGGTTTATTCATCCTGACCAGAGCATTTTTAAGTTTTGTTTATTTCCCAGAGAACAGAAGCAAACAAGCCACACGTTTGGGACCTAACAATTTCCAGCAGTGAGAGTCCAGCGCGTTGCCGGGTTAGTTGCCGCAACAGTGAGTGACGCTGGTGAAGGCGCTGGAGTTACTGGAAGCCGAAGTCACGCCGGTGTGACTGAGTGCAGAACTTGGCCTAGTTACCCGCCAGGAGCAGCACTTTGATGTCTCTCCACATCTCGAAATGAGATGACTCTCCGGTGGAGTGTGCAGAAATGCAAGGCTTTCCCTCCGCAGCAGCCAGCCGCTCTCCGGTACCCTACTGGAATATTAACACCAAATCCAGGCTGCACCCGTGTTTAAGACAGTTAATTGGACTCGTTTTATGCACAGGTCTGCCTGTCGTCGTTGGGGCTGTGTTGCTGCTGGGTGTGATAACATTTTTATCTGTTCACTTCCAAGCTGCTGCGACTGACACCGGCTCCTCACGAAATGAGTCAGCTAACTTTCTTTTTAACCGTTTGCTCAGCTCCCTGAAGGTGCCGTGAACGTTGTGGTGTGACAGGCTGGCTGACACTCGTTCCTTCAGAGCTGACCTAGCGATTTCACTGTCACAACAGGCCCTTCTGAAAAATGGGGTCAGGGTTTTGCAGCAGCTGGGCAGGAAACATTTCCCACTTGAGCGCGAAGACCCGAGTGGAAACAGCTGTTCTGATTTACTTAAAAAGCATCTTGTGATGGAAACGAGTTGTTCCCGTCTCCAGGTTTTTGCACCCACAGGGAACTATTCTGACAGGTGGTTTGAATGACCTAGGAACCACCAAGGCAGATTTATACTTCAGCCAGATCATGAGGTTGTGAACCTCTGCAACAAATCATTGCTGGTCGTGATCAGTCGGGGTGATTAAAGCTCTGAAGTCTCTCCTGAGGCTGAATTAATGAATGAACAGACACATACAAATGTCACGGTGGTTCTGAGCCCCCATCAGATACTGTGTCTCTCACCCAGAGCACTGGATGGTTTTTCCTTGAGCCATCCCAACTGTTCCTGGTCAAGTAAACTTTCCACAGGAGGACTGGGCACATTAATTCCAAAGAAAGAAGGACTGCTGGAGCCTGTTTGACCCTACAGAGATGTTAACCACCACAGACTAATCACACCCTTGCTCAGGTAAAACATTTTCAGAGTAGCTAACTTATCTCTCCACGTGTAAAAGTCTGTGGTATTCTCTTTGACTTCCTGTGCCCAACTGCTGCTGCTGTAGCTGCCCTACATGGCCAAGAAGCGATGCTTTCCCACACCAGATGGGAACAGAGAGCTCCAGCATTTTCACTTTTTAAATATTCTTTTGCATGCCTCACAGAAATATTGTGAAGTTAAGAAGTCTCTGGGATTGTGTTTGTTTGGTGTTTGAACAACCTCTTGTGAAAGGATTATTTATTCTTCTTTCTGGTCTGTGGTGATTTACTTACTTCTCCGACTCCGTGTTTGCTTCATGCTGATGATAGGGCTACTGAGACGCGTTATTGCCAGAGGCCACTTGGTCTCTGTGCTGGGGGGAAACAAGAAATCACTGCCCAGAGGATGCTTCCTAGATGGAGGATGGACCCACAGTCCTGGGGCTGGAAAGAGGGGTGATAAGATGCAGGATTGCCTGCCACCACCATCGCTGACTGGGAGCAGAGGGTGATATCACCTGAGGAAAGCCCCATAAAGTGCAATCCTTAATCAATCTCCTCAGTAGCCCAGGAAGGCTAGTGTAGTTGGTGGGTGTGGACGAGTTTGAGCCCTTTGAAGACAGAAGAGGACAACAGTTGCTCTCTGCATCTGAAACAACAATAAAAATGGTCCCACCTGTCCATGCTCCCTGGGAGACAGACATGAACATCCTTTGCCCACTGCAGCCAGCAGGCAGATGTGCCCACAGCCATCGATGCGTGCACCTGGCAGAACCACAGTGTAATTGCTGAGCAGTGAACACCAGTTTATCGAGTTCCGAGATCCTTCCCCAACACCTGCTTGATGTGCTGCTCTCCTGTTTAGAGGGGAGATATCTCAGCCCATAAACACCTCTGTAGTGAGAAAGCCCTGTGCAGCTATCCTCTGTGTGGCAGAGGTAATGGGGGTGATGCCCAGCATGAGGAAAGCTGTACACTGCAGGACCTGTCCTCCGGGCTGCTCTGCTGCTGAGCACCCTGTGGAGGCCACCTCCTCGAGCTGCTGCGCAGCAATAAACCACATCCACACTGCATCTGCAGACAGCCTTCAGCTCAGTGGGGTTTTACAGCTGCTGGAGGAGGCTTTGCTGGGAAGGGATGTCAACACCTGCTTTAGGATGCTCCCATATCACAGCACAGCACGGATGTCCCTCAGAGGCTGGGAGAGGTGACCCAGATTCAGTGCTTTGTACCTCTCCAAAGGGTGTTGCTGCAAAGCCATGCTCGTTGATGCAACTGCCTCTCAGTGACAGGGATGAGGTAGGTGTGCTGTAATGAAGAGGGCCTTTATCTGTGCCGTGAGTCCCTGTGTGGCAGGATTGCTCTGCCGTGGGTCAGCACTGTGGGTGGCTTCACCCTGCTCTTCCACAGGGCCGCTGGCCTTAGGCACTGCAGGATCACCTCTCTGGCTCTAGCCAAAAGTAATCCAAACTCTCTCCTTCCTGGTGGTGCCAGTGTTGGTGAAAAGGCGATGAGCTAGGCTGATAACAGTGTCTTCTGCAGAGCAACAGATAAGCCAGCCTTTGAGCAGGAAGAAACCTGTATTTCTCACGATATCAGGGGACTGGTGCTTGACTAACAGGTTCATGTGAGCTGGGGCTGCTTTAAGCTCAAGTGTTTTAACAGGGCAAAAGGACCAGCTGGTCATGGAGGCTGGTCATCTTTCTCTTTTCTGCAAAAGTCAAAGGGCTTTCTCTTTGGTAGGTCTGCTTTGACTTCATCCTCACCTGAAAGGAATCAGGAGCATCTCCACAAGCACCTAATCCTTCTGTGGGACTACAGTTCATCCCTACAAATGTAAACGTGCTCCTGTGCGTGCCTGAGGTTCAGATCATGGGGCAGAGCATTTTCTGCTTCATTTTTGCCATAGTCTTTGAAAGAATTCCCTATTTTTACCCTCAGCTGTCCCTATTTTTGCCCTCAGCTGTTACTTACTAGGTTAAATGGATGCACTTGCAGAGGATAGTCACCCTGGTGCTCCTGGATGGCTGCCTGAGAGCTTTCATGCTTGTTCTTACCTTTAGGAGAGCTTTTCCCATGGTACAGCATCTCTCTGGCCCAAGCACTGCTCCTTCTTTCCTGTGAGTAGTTGTAAGGGTTACCTGATCAAGGCTGTGCTCTGCTTTTCTGCCTGGTCCACAGACACTCACTGCTGAAAGGATTGTCTGGCTCTGAGCTAACCACAAGATGCTGTGATCAGCAAAAGTGGGTTTGCTCTTCAAAACCTTTCCTGCTTCCTCTTGGTGCAGCATCACTTTGTGAATCAGTGCCTCAGTTCTAACAGTGAACAGTCCCATTCCCAGCCAGGATGAAGTCTGGGGCACTGAGCACAGCTGTCTTCTGAAAGGTCTCCCCTACTCCTTCGTCTTCCCCTTCGCAGCTGCGAAGGTTGAGCCTGCACCACTTCTCAGTAGGTGCTAGAAGCCTCTGTCTGAAGTCTTGCAGGAAAAGTTTTGCTCTTTTTAAGTGAAGCAGAGGTTTGGAGAGCCAGATACTGCTAGTCTGTGCTTCTTTCCATGCTTTAGGCAGCATGGAAAGAAAATGCTTCCACAGCATTTTCTGTCCGTTAGGTCCTGATGCTTCTTGTTGGCATCTCCCTGGACCGTCAGTTTGTAGCCCCTTTCTGCACACGTTGCTTCCTACCTTCATGCAAAGGCAAAAAACCTTCTTGCTGTGGTCACCACATTCCCGGGATGCTTTGACACCCTGGAAGCCCTGGCTGCTGCCGCAAGACTCTGCTGGTCTCCTGCCTCCCTACTGCTCTTTGCCCTGCCTCCACTTCTGACACGGAATCAGTGCTCTCTGCAGGTAGATAAGGTGGGCCCTGCAGCAGAGAAGCTAATGAAGAGTGGTCTTTGTTATAACAACAGGTGAGCAGGTGAAGGGAGCAAGCTGAGAGAGGGAATCTGTCTTACCCCGTAGTGCCAGTAACAGCTGCCTCCATCTGCAGGTCTTCCAAACAAGAATAGGGGTATCGGATACCTTAGAATCATATTCAAAGAAATATTAAAACATGTAATCTGCCCTCACACTCTTGGGTGGGAAGAGACATTAAAGATCCTCTACTCCCAACCCCCCTGCCATGGGCAGGGACACCTCTCACTGGACTATGCTGCCCAAGGCCCTATCAAACCTGGTCTTGAGCGCTTCCAAAGAGCGGGCATCCACCACCTCCCTGAGCAGCCTGCTCAGTGCCCCACCACCCTCCCTGTGTTGTCGATTCACACTGATATCGATCAAACATTTGACAAACCTTAGTAAAGGCAGTTGATTGACAACTGTCAGGGCAGATTACATGTTTTAATATTTCTTTGAGGGTGGGCTTTCACAGTTGATGTCCTGTCAGCAGTGTGACTGTCAAGTCTGAGCCAAAGTTTACCAACTCTTTGGCTTGTTGGTTCGCTCTGTTGTCTTTGTGAGGGCTGGAATCACCCTGGGAGAATGAGCAAGGACTATGGAAGCAGCTGCACGTGTCTCTAGCAGCCTGCAGGAAGGGTGGGCTTTGCAACCAGCTGCAGAAGTGTGATGATTACTAATGTTCAGGTCAGCACTAGCTCCTCCTCTGCGCTGTTCCAGTTAAGACAAAACAGAGAACTGCTCAGCTCTCCTGGCTTTCAGTAAATTTTCTCTGCCCTGTTTTAGTCCCTTCAACAAACAGAGCTGAAGGTGGTTGGCAAAGACCAGAACATTACGTTTTAGATTCCTGAGTCACGGCAGGTGAATCTTAGCCACACGTTGAACTTCTAAATGCCACTGCACGCGGGCTCTTAAATCCTATCTCCCCAGAAGCCTTGGCCAGCACAAAAAGATGCTGTTCCACCTTGTGATTGGGAAGAGTGCAGGTACTTTCCCCTTTGCCTGGAGATATTGTTAGAAGGCAGCAGAGACCCGTTGCACTGCCACAGCGAGTGAATTAACTCCACTTGCCCCCAGCGAGGCTGAGCAAAGGCTTTGTGCAAGCTGCATGCACTGTGTTGAGAAACAGAACGCTTCTCCCACGTTCTTGCTGTGCCCGCAGCGATGCGGCTGACAAAAGTTGTCGTCTCCTCGAAAGGAAAATCATACTTCTGAATTGTTTCCAACGGCCTGGGTTGCTCTTTTGCTTCCTGACTTCACTCGCTGCACTAGAAGAAATCCCCGTCATGAATCGCCCGCTTCCCTGCCCGAGCCCCCGTGAATCATCCATGAGGGAGGAACACGGCGCTGCTGCCATGCTAAGCGCAGCAGCTGCCAGGCTGTTCTCCTCATCTGATGCAAGATGATGTCCAACATGGGCATTCAGCTGCTCTCAGAGGTCCTTCACGAGGCTTTTCAGAGTTTTGGCCTCTTGTATTTTCCTCCCCAGTTGGTTCAAACAAGATATGCCAGCGAGGTTTTGCAGAAGAGGCTTCCAGACACTTCTCCATCGCAGGGTTGACGCTGACAAGTGTAAAAAACTGCTGCAAACCAAGAAACCTTTTTGGTGGTGCCGTCAGTGTGGGAACAGTTCACTCCCAGCCCTTTGCCAAGCCTCTGCCAGCGCAGCTTCAACACCTTGCAGCTTTGATTCCTGCAAAGCACTCTCAAAATATTTGTCACAGGCTGCTTTTGCTCAAAATCTGCAGGAGCAGAGCAAGCTGTGCAACACGGCATGCCAGCGTGCTCGTGAAAGCTGCCTGCTGGGTGCCTGTCACTGCTTCACGCTCGCTGTAGCCATCTTCTTGACCTTGCATTTACCTCCACGGCACCTACACACTTCCCTGCTCAGCTGCACCTCTCACTGGCTGGCTCCAATGCTGCTGCACATGCAGCAATCTGCCAGCCAGGCTGCAACCCCACCGAGGAAGGGATGTGCTGATTTCATCTAACATTGGCACAGGAGTTTGACTGAAATACCAAAGAAAGGATCCACTGATGCGAGTGTCTTTGAAGACCTGTTCGCACTGCTCCACAGATGTGACTCAAATAACTGATTTTTCAGCTTAACCTAAAAGACCCTTGGGTTGGATGATGGAGAAGGTGTCACTCCTCCTGCTTTAACAGAGGTGCTTGGGAGGAAGAGCTCCTTAATCGACACACCAGTGCGCCACAGATGTCTTGCAAACCACTCTGGCCGCTGATTTCACAGCACCAGTAACCACTAGGTCTCCTCCTGGGTCTCTTCCCGCAACTGGACCAAGTCAAAAATCAAACAGTGAATGAAGGTGATCAGGATGACTGCTTCTGCAGGGAATTTCTTCTGCATTCTTAGTCCACAGCCAGACTATGTTCTGTCTTGTCCCCGGAAAAACAAGAATCGAGGGGAAAGATTAAAATGCCAACCCTGCTGCGGAACTGCAGCAGGATAAAAATGTATTCCTGATGGTCTGCTAGAAAAAAAAGAGAGCTGTTTTGGTGAGTTGGAAATGTTTGGCCATCTCTGTCTGCACATGACACCCACTGATAACCAGTCAGCTACTGAGAAATTTGATGTACTTGACGGTGAGTTAATGGTGAGTTCTACAGTCATCTCTCCTCTTAGCTACCAGATATAGACAGCTTTTCAGGAAGGTGATGGCATCTTTTTTGGGCTTCTTCACCCTTTGAGTCTTTGGGTTTATTTGGATTTAGGTTGGACTGGATGATCTTTAAGGTCTTTTCCAACCTTATCATTACTGTGATACTGTGAGTCCCTCTCAATTGTCTTCTTCTTTCATTTTCTCATCAGTTAGGCCCATTCCTGCTCTGGCAGGGGGATTGGACTGGATGATCTTTCGAGGTCCCTTCCAATCCCTAATGTTCTGTGATTCTTTGTGATGCTGTGATTCTTGAGCTACCTTGCCATGGTTCACAATGACCTCCATAACATGAGTGAACATTGCCTTCTTCACCCTTTGCCCCTCTCTTCAATCTTCCTGGTTAAAATTTGTGCCCCGAAGGGGTCTGGATAACACTGATGCCAGCTCTGTAAGAGAAGAAGTGTAAACTGCAGGTATTGTCCACTGGTCAGTCTCCAAGGTGACAGAGCTGGAGACTATTGGTGACAAGCCAAATCATCCCCACAGCCTTGGGGCTCTGGGGAGGGCGAGTGCTTTCATTGTGCTTCTTTGGCAGGCTGGTGCAGGGACCCTGCCTGAGCTGGGGAAGGGACTCTGAACGGGTTGTACATTGCTGGATTTCAGAGCACCTCCTCTGGAGGAAGCTCTACTGCTTCACACCCTAAATGCTCCCCTCCTGACATGGGATTGAGAAGGAAGGGTCTAGACAGCGTCAGACCGGTGCCTGCCTTTGCACTCATGATTTAGTTCCAATATTAAAAACCCTCTCATTAGATTCACATGATGGAGCAGCAAAGAAAGTGCCTATTTATGGAGACAGAGGAGAATCCACAGCGATGTGGGTTGCTGTAATGTGTCTGAATGGCGCCTCCTGACATCATGAGTGGCTGCAGAGGCTGGTTCAGGAACAAGGGAGAAGGCAGTTTTGCCTGGCTGTGCTGCCAGCACCCAGAATTGCATTGCTTGTCTTTCGTGACAGGAGTCTCATTTTGTGGGAATATTCCTCTGTGGAGAGGGAAAGGTTTTTGAGTCTTGTGAGACAAGCACACTCCACGGTGCTTTGCAGCCACATTGTGCAGATTTTACTAAGGGAAAGATGAGGTGTCCTCCTAGAAGAGACAAAGGGGAAAAAGGTAAGAAGCGTTTTGCTGAGAAAGAACAGCATCCTGGGGTGGATCAGAATGGGGATGGTTAGCAGATCAAGAGAGGTTCTTCTCTCCCTCTACTCTGCCCTGGTGAGACCACATCTGGAGTATTGTGTCCACTTCTGGGCCCCTCAGATCTCTCCTCAGCTGCTGGAAAGGGTTCAGTATAGAGCAACAAGGATGATGAAGGAGGTGGAGCACCTCCCTTATGAGGAGAGGCTGAGGGAGCTGGGTCTCTTTAGCTTGGAGAAGAGGAGGGTGAGGGTTGACCTCATTAATGTCTATAAATATTTGAAGGATGGGTGTCAGGAGGATGGACCCAGGCTCTTCTCAGTGTTGTCTAGTGACAGGACGAGGGGCAATGGTTGTAAGCTGGAACATAGGAGGTTCCACATGCATATGAGAAGGAACTTCTTCACAGTGAGGGTGACAGAGCTGCAAATGTCCTGTAAAAATGCAGTTCTGCAACAAAACTGTAAAAGGTTCAACTTTTTAGCAAAACAACCTGTGTTAAAGTAGTTTTGAAATGGTTTTTTATCCTTTGCCCATTCTGTTTCGACTCCTGAGTCTTTCTTCAAGCGTGTATCCAATACTCCTTGGCCATCATTGCTGGGGCCTCCTAGGCAGGACACTAGCAAGAAATGCTGAGGAAACCTTGGCTTTTATTCAGGTGGGTCAAGGAGAGAGCAGCTGGCTGCCTCACATGCCGCTTGGTCAAGAGCTCTCAGATCCTGGCATCCCTGAGCCTGTCACCTGACATATTGTTCCTGACAGTTTGGGTGAGAATACCTCTGGATGAGGCCTCCTTTGCCTACTCCAGACCTTAGGTCTTGCCTCCTGGGTTTGGTGGGGGCACCACAGGGAAGCACAGCCTGCAGGTTCTTGCTCTACACTGGTGGGGGCTTGAGGCCAGCATCAGCCATGCCCTGGCACTTAGAGGAAAGGAGATGCTGCCTGGCTGGTGTGCAGCAGAAAGCCAGGTGCAGGACCAGCTGTGCAGCACACACTCAGCCCGGTGAATTTTGCTGCAGCCTAAACTTTGGAAACATCAAATTACTTTCATCTGCACCAAGGGCAGGAGTTATGGACCAATAAACCCATTAAGTCTCTGCAAGTCACCCTGTGATGGGGATGTGAATGTGGCCAGGGTGAGCCCTCTGGGAGACACTCGTGCAGACCTGCCCCAGACACCTGCAGAGGTTGCTCCTCATCCCTTGGAGGCACAGCTCTGGGCTGCGAGTCCTTCAGTGCACTTAAGTGCACTTGTTGGTCCTTTGTTTTGCAAAAGCTCCAGTTTGAGGTTCTTTGATGCACATCCTCTTGCTCCACAGGCTGGCCAAGTCTCATTTTCTTCCTGTTCAGGCTCATTTTCCCCTTTTTTCCCTTTTCCTTTTCCCCCCTTGCTTCCTTTTGCCTTGTTGTGACTTCTTTTTGTGATTTCCTTTTCTCATCCATTCTTCCTTCCTGTTTCCTATCTCCTCTTTCCTTCTTCTCTTGTTTATCTCCACTCATTCTTTCCCTTCCACCCTTTCATTGTGTTTCCCATTCTCCATTGGCCCTACTGGAAAGGACAAGGCATCCCTCTCAATTTACGCCTCGATGAACTGAATCCTGCTGTAGCAAAAAGGGGGTACCAGAGAATCCAGCTTGCTGTCTGTGACTCTACTTTTCTTTTTGTTTTTAGGCTGGGGGCAGGGAAGAGGAGTTGGTTTGGTTTTTCCCTCGTTGCAAGCTGCTCCATCAGCTAGTGAAGCTGGTAGCCACAACTGGAGTCAGGAGTGAAAGTGGGTGGCTTTCAGGGAGCCACTGCTGATGTCTTTGCAGATGGCTGGACAGATCTGAACAGCCCCACCATTTACCCCTTAACACCTGATGATTTTCTTTGCTTCAGGCCCTCATGAATATCATTGAAGATACCTATCTCCTAGGTTAAAAAGAGAAGCCATCAAGCTGCTGCCCACCATGTACCTTCCTACTGCTCATCATGTGGCACAAGCTCATCTGATCCTGGCCAAAGCTCACTACCCAGGAGCTGGCAGATGCAAATGTAAAACTGAAACTCCTGATTGCTCTTCCTATCTGTTTTCAGGCTGGTACGTGGTGTGCCTCTGCCTGTAGGCAGAAGGTGCCACCAGGACCTTGCTGGTTTCAGTTTCGTCAGTGTATGCTCCTTGCAGCTCAAGCGTGAGCAAGGTTTGCATTTGCAGCACCAGAACTCAAAGCACTTATGCTGTCAGCAGGGTTGCAATGGGCAGACATTTTCATACCCATTTTACAGAGGTAAAAAAAGAGTAGGCTTGGATTTGCTGTGTTTCACAGGAAGGGAGAGGGTGTAGCTGCCTGGGGTTGTTCTGCTGCTGCGGACAGGTGCACTGTGGACAGCATTTGCACACTGCAGCCCTTCCCTACCGAGCATCCCACCTTCTGCGGTGTGCTAGCCACCAGCAGAGCTGGGATAAATGCGTGTGTGTCAGCACACTGCCTTGCTGCTGGGATCTAAACACGTTTGCATCCATACAAATCCAGCATAAAACACGTCCACGATGCCACGCGTGTGCATCCGTGCAGCCTGTGCATGACGCAGTCAGTCCTGTGCAAAGGCCGTTGTGTGCGGATACAAATCTGCTTTTCCTGCTCAAACTCAACAATGGAAAAGGAAAAGGCTGTTTTTAAAAGCCAGCCTGCATTATGCCACAGCCTCCTTGCTGATTCTGGCTATAAAGGATTTTTCTCATTGGTGACAGGTAGCTATCAGTTTTCTGGGGAAACAAAGGAAGGAAGATGAAGCAGTTGTCTAGCGTTGTGTTGTGCCACGCCGAGCATTTCCCTTCCTACAGGCTGCAGAGCAACCACTGAATTATAACTGTACCTGTCAGCTGTCCTGTTTTTAGTTTGTTGCTCAAACACAATGAAGTTATTTAATATACAAAAGCTGCCACGCAAAGCCAGCCAGCTTCTCCTCCGGGAAAAACAAGGAATGAGAAATGCACCTGAAAACCTTGAGACACTGACCGTAGGATGTGGCAGAGTATTGTAATAGATCGTATTTATGACAAAACAGAAACCCAACACCCTGGAAAACATACACACCACTTGAACTGTGTTTACTTCCAGGCACAGTGGCCTTTGCATAGGGGAGGACCCGGTGATTCAGCTGAATCTGAAACCTGATAAACTCTTGCCTTCTGTTTTTACATCATGGCCAGTGATTGCACATGACCCACTGAAAACAGATAGCGCTGCACAGACACTACCTTTGGCACTTATTGTATTGATCCTGCTGGGGATTGCCTCTTGGGCATCTTGTACTTCAGTCTTTCCCTTGTGGATGTGTATTCACGGGTGTGAGGTGATGACATCTGTTTAAACAGGAGATCTCTCGAGGCTGGGCAGAGAGAGACCCAACAGATGAGTTTGTGTCAGATATTTCATCCAGTTTACCACCTTCTTCTGTTTACAAAATTTGGCAGCAGACTGTGGTTCCCAGCAATGATGCCTCATTTGAGCTCCCTCAGTGAAGATGGTTTTGTTCAAACACTAAGTAAGAGCCACACTTAGAGGGAATCTGAGCCACATTAATCACACCAACCAGAAAAGTGTTGTTATGTCTTTGCTTTGACTGGGAAAACATAGGAGCACTTCTGACACAAGTTCTTGCACAAGGGAATTCAACTTTAGATTCTGGCTCTTTCAAATAGTGCAACTCAGAAATGGTTTCCATGAAACCTTGACCTCGAATCTTAATTGTTTACATTCTTCCACATGCTGAGAACAACAGAGGTATGAACAACATCAAAGCAAAAACTCCCCAAAGACACAGTAAATATTTTAACTAGCTGTTTTATTTAACTAGCTGGCTTTAATTGTTTTAAAAAATTACTTTATGTAACTAAATATTTTTTGTGGCATTTGGACTAGATGATCTTTTGAGGTCCCTTCCAAGCCCTAATGTTCTGTGATTCTGTGACTTCTTTTAAGGCAGGGTGGTCCAACCTCAACAGCCACTTGTTCTGCGCTAGATTTTGATAGCCCAACCCCCAGGAGCCCCACCTCCCAGTCTGGGGTGCACAATCCCACCTTTGCCCCTCTTGATGCTCCCTTTTGCCCTCCTAGAGGCCTCCAGCTGCTCACTGCCACTAAAGCTATTGCAGAGAAATTTTTGAAGGAGAGAGCTGGCTCTGGGTTGCTGCTTGTCCAGCTTGAAGACTCTGGTAGTGAAGAGGAGAAGGAGGAGGAGGTGGAGAAAGAGGATGCAGCAGCTACTGCAAGAGCCCTGGTCACAGCAGCCCATCTTCCTGCAGCAGATGGTGAGGAAGTGAAGGAGATGGCATTTGTTTGGGCATCAGCCATGGTTCCCTGTCTCCTCTGAGAAGAAGCAGTACACTGTCTGGACACTTTCTGGAGGCTGGAGCTACTCAACCCTTGTGTGAGGATCTGGCAGCTCTTGACTCCAGAATACGTCCAGGGAGGCGGGCAGCCAGCACAGCCAGTGTATGGCCCTAATTTCAGCCACGCAACTGTAAGTCCAGAAGAACCTTGATGCCCCTATGGGGAGTGTTCAGGATGTTCCCCCAGATGGCCCTGAGACAAAGGTAACCTCAAACCCCTCATCAGTAAGTCCCTGACAAGGGACATTCTTTTGAGCCTAAGGTCTTGGTAGACCTAGCTTCAAAGACTTTCTCTGCCCTTGCATGCTCACTGAGGTCCCCTTGACGTGATGTAGGTTCATGGTGGCCCAATGTCCCCCTGCAAACCAGGACTAATCATTTTGCCTTTCTTTTGCTGTCTCTCTGCAGTGCCCAGTCAGCCTGTTAGCCCCATGCCGTGTGGCACAGCCTTGTTCTTACTGTTGAGCTCAGGTGGGTGCAGCCCTTCTGGGGTGTGTAGGTGCCACCATAGACTGGACAACAAGAAATAATGGGCAAGTTTGTGTCAGGCAAGGCTGAGTGCTCCTTGTTTAGCTTGAGCAAGCAGTCCTGTCTTGCCCATCGGTTCTGGCTCTCGTGCTGAGCTACCAGACACTTCTGGAACCCTGAAAATCCTGGGCATGTGCTAGAAAGGGAATTTGAGATTATGGGGTTTCCACACGCTGTGAAACAGGATGGGTGGGATTTGCTGGCCTGCAGGCAGCTGGCTGAAAGCAAATATGAACAACTCAGAGTGAGAGCCTGGCATCCCCGTAGCTGGTCAGCTGTGCCACCCGGGCACGTTTCCTCAGACTGTCTGGGTGAGATTCAGATGTCTTGATCTACCTAAGCTGGGCAGGGCGAACACACTGTCCACCCAGGACCATGTCCAAAACCCTACTGCTTGGGCAGGCTCTCAGTCACCCAGGACTGGGATGTGCCACCTTCTGATACCCACGCTCTTCAGTAATGTGGACTGCTAACCAAAGTCAGCTCCTTCTGAGACATGTGGGAGAAAACTGGAGGTGCTGAACAGCCCCCAACCTTCCTCCGAAAACACACCTCATCCCAGCTCTTATGGCACTCCAGGCAAGCTGGCATTTCGCTGTTGCTTGTTGTTTTGTCGAAGTGTTTGCTCTCCCTCTCTGAACACACGCATGTAGGAAAAAAGAGCCGCACGCAGAGTGCAAGAGCTTTCCACTTCATGTAATCTCCTGCGCCGTTCCATCAAAACCCCAAAAGTGAATTACACAGGCAGTAGTAACAGAGAGCGCAGATGCTTTATTTTGGCTGCCTCAAACCCAGAATATGAATAGAAGGCTCCGCTTTATTCCAGTGATGATAAAAGGCATTCTTCAGGTCTTCAATTTGAAGAAAAGAAGTCGATGCTAAGTATGATAGGAGATACTGTATTGTAGCGGAGTGGAAAATGGGAGCAGGAGTAGGAGTTGAGAAATGCAAAGGTGGAGTGTAGGAGGAGGACCGTGGGAGTAGAAAATGAATTGTGGTGCATCCATCAGCGTTTCGGCTTTGTGGGAGATGAGATAAACTTAACACTGTCAGTTGTCGATGCAGTACAATTTCTTGTACTGAGCTGAGCTGTTTTAGGAGGAGGAAGCCCTCCCTCGTTCAGCAGCTGAAGAGACGGGTTTTTTTCCTAGCAGCTTGTCTTTGCAGTGGTCAGTGTTGGGGTGCACTGGGAGAGCGGTGCAGGCAGGGTTTAGAGCAGACAGCTTATGTGATCTTCACGTCGTACGGGGCATACGTGTCACTTTGTTGTTTTCACTCTAAAATTTGTTGACGTGAAAGGATTCAATCCTCAAATACTTGATGAGGAGAAGCAGTCCTGAGAGAAGAGCAAAGCGTCACATACAAGTGGGTCAGGACCTTAAAGAAGGACTCACCTTGGCAAAGTCAGAGCAGGCTGCCTGGATTACTCACCTCAGGAAAGCGCACAGCATCGTCTCATCAGCCTCTATCCTTCCTCCAACCCTTGGCAGACCTGGGCCCAGCTGACAGTGTGCAACAGTCCGAATCCCCACTTTGTGTTGTGAGTCACGGGGCCCCACTTGCTGAGCAAATGCAGCATTTTGAATGTTCTGGTTCTGTCTACCTCCATGCCCCTCACTGCAAGCTGCTGTCTCTACTCACTGCAGAGTCCTGAGCTTGAAAAATGTCGATGATATGGGGCACAAATGTGGCAGATCCCTTATGAGAAGGTGAGGTCCGCAATGGCCACACCACGGTAAGGCCAAGGAAGGGCAACACAACCCTTATCCTGCAGAACGAGCCAGGCTGAGCTACAAAGGCTCCAGAGCTTCCTAAAATCTGCCACCAGTAGATTTTCTCCCAGTTTTCGTGGTTGGCACCAGACAAATAAAAGCTTTTATTTTTTTTCCAACATCTGCATCTACCAACAGAGGTCAGGGAATAACATCACTGCTTTGGACAAAATAAAAAAGCAAGGAGTGCAAGATTCTAAAGGAAGAAATAAAACCCTTAGAAGAAAGGCTGGGTAATAAATCCATTTCCTTTATCAGGATGGGTGCCAGCCTGGCTCTCGGATTTTTCTTTTTTAGACACCAAGAAAACGTTTCAGTGTTCTCAGGCGCTTCTTTTGTCTTGGCTCCCATTTAGACATGTCCATGCGCTGCACGTCCCTGGCTGCTTCTCACCGTTATATAATCTCTGCTTCTCCAAGGCAGGGTGCTCGCCCTTATTGCAGGGCAACTACTGTAGCTGCGTTGTGTAACACTGCCGGGCAGAGCTGCTCCAAGCCGAAACGTGGCGTGCAAGTTATGAGGTTGGACTGGGACTATTCTGCTTCTCTTGTTTTCTTTTCAAAACAACAAAAAAGAGAGAGTTTTCTAAAACCTGTGGGCTAAACCATATGAATTTGTGGGTTGGATCATTTAAAGGGTTTGGAAAGCGTAGACAAGAGTCAGAGGCAGAGCAGCTTGGTGAACAACCAACCCAAAATAAGGTATAATCACCTGTGGCGTTTAGAAAAATAAACACCGCGGGAGCAGTGCTTGAGGATTTATCAGTCCCTCTGCCCTTATGCGTGTGTTGCACTGTCTATATATTGAGGTGTCGTTGCGTGTCTTACAAAGCGTTTTCTTAACGGACAGCTTCTGCATGTAGATGTATGATCTGGTGCTAAATTACATGCTGCAGGCCTACATCTAGTCCTCTACTCTCTCCTTCATTATAGTTACTCATTTTCACAAAATATTTTTACAGGAAGGAGGAACCGCATTTAAATAACATTAACGCCCTCTGCCCTCATGCGGGGAGGAGGGAAGATTAACGGGTTTGCTGGTGACTGTTACCTGCTCCAGTGCTTCTTTGACAGGCAACATCAAACGTCATGGCTGGTTGTGAATGTTGTGACTTGACTGAAACATTTGTTTTGGTTTTCGTTTTGTTTAACGTGCTCCTGCTACTGAAAACAAAACAGATTTTCTAAAAGGAAAGGTTGTCACTTTGAGCAAGGTGGTGTCGTGCCTCACTCGCGGGATCGTTTCCGCAGCTTCGGCAAGTATCTTTAATTTTAAACGCACTCCTGCGTTGCCCCAAATATCTGTGTTAGTCCTTGAGAGGCAGAGGTGCCCGGTCCTCTTCGGGAGGGGGGGAACACAAGTCTCACCGGATTGTGTGGCCTTGGGGTTTGCCGGCGAAAATACGAAGTACGTGTTACAGTTGACTTAAAACCGAGATTAGCCCGAACTCCCGCGCCTGCCCACGGAGTAAAACACCAGCTCACGGTATGAAAACACACTCCGCCGAAGTGGTGGTGGTGGTGGGGTTTATCGCTTCGGGAAGGCTAGGAACCGGAGTGCGAGAAAGGCCGGGCAGCTGTTGCAAACTCCGCTCCCGTCCCTCCACGTCGGGGGCTGCAGGGCTCCTACGGGGCGGGAAGAGGAGCTGCAGCGGGCCAGGCTGCTCATGGGAGTGTGGAATTACCCGGTCCCCACCCCCTTTTCCACCCCCGGTTACCCCCCACCCCTCCGCCCCCCTGCAC